>SJYO01030758.1:980278-1031061 GCA_006410555.1 Capra ibex
CGTTAGAACTAAGGTCGAACACGAAGAAGGTCGGGTCGCAAAGAGTACTACATGAGACGTATCTTCAATTTATTCGTCCCACTGTTATATGTCGGAACTACATGAGGAAAAGGATAAACCTTGGTCAGACAACAAGGTACAGGTCAAGATTGACAACGAAGGACTGGACGTATGTCTAAAGAGTTCTCCGTCCAATCCACCAGACCATAAGGGTAGAGAAAGTCTTAAAAGGTGTCAAAGAACACTAGGTGTGTCAGTTTCCGAAACCGTATCAGTTATTTCGTCTTTATCTACAAAAAGACCTTGAGAGAACGAAAAAGGTACTAGGTCGCCTACAACCGTTAAACTAGAGACCAAGGAGACGGAAAAGATTTTGGTCAAACTTGTAGTCCCTCAAGTGCCAAGTACATAACGACTTCAGACCGAACCTCTTAAAACTCGTAATGAAATGATCGTACACTCTACTCACGTTAACACGCCATCAAACTCGTAAGAAACCGTAAAGGAAAGAAACCCTAACCTTACTTTTGACTGGAAAAGGTCAGGACACCGGTACCGACTCAAAAGGTTTAAACGACCGTATAACTCACGTCGTGAAAGTGTCGTAGTAGAAAGTTCTAAACTTTCTCGAGTTGACCTTAAGGTAGTGGAGGCGATCGAAACAAGCATCACTACGAAAGGTTCCGGGTGAACTGAAGTGTAAGGTTCTACAGACCGAGATCTACTCACTAGTGTAGTACCACTAATAGAACCAGTACTTCTAGAAAAAACATGTCAAGAAGGTACATAAGAACGGTGGAGAAGAATTATAGAAGACGAAGACAATCCAGGTCTGGTAAAGACAGGAAATAGCTCGGGTAGAAACGTACTTTACAGGGGAACCATAGAGATTAAAAGAACTTCTCTAGAGATCAGAAAGGGTAAGACAACAAAAGGAGACAAAGAAACGTAACTAGCGACTTCTTCCGAAAGAATGGAGAAGAACGATAAGAAACCTTGAGACGTAAGTCTACGAATATAGAAAGGAAAAGAGGAAACGAAAAGCGGAGAGAAGAAAAGTGTCGATAAACATTCCGTGGGGGATCTGTCGGTAAAACGAAAAAACGTAAAGAAAAGGTACCACTACCAGAACTAGGGGCAGGAGACAAAATCTCAAACTCTTAATGTACATACCCAAAAGTGAGATACTCGTCCAATATAATAAACACTTAAAGTAAAGTCCTATCTGTTACTCTGTGACCCAGACTAATTCCAATTTTAGTGTCCGTGGAAATTCTGGAAGGTAAACAACCAGAACCACCGAGTGACCATTCCTTAGACGGACAGTCACGTCCCCTGTACCCAAACTAGGGACCAGGCCCTTTTGGGGTGTCCGCAGTCTCCAATCTCGGACCTCTGGGTCCTCGTCGCACCATGGTCTACTCTGATCCCCTCCTACACCCCTCTATTCTTAGGAGTCTCTGACGACCCCCTACCCTCTACATCTTAGAGCGTCTAGGAGTTTCCACTTTGTACCCTTCAGTAGGCTTACTCGTAAGATGAGGGTGCGTATACGAGATGTTTCATGTTCCGGTCGGTTTGTGGACTTGTGTCTACAAGTGTCGCCGTAATAAGTATAATCGGTCTTTCCTCCTTGCCGGTTTTGCAGGTGGTCGACCTCCTGCGTATTTGTTTTTACGCCATGTAAGTACACCACCTTATAATAAGTCGGTATCTTTCCCTACTTTATGACTAGGCACATACTGTAGCTACTTGGGACTTTTAGCGTACGATTCGCTTTCTTCGGTCTGTATTCTTGGGTGTATAACATGTTAAATATACTTTATAGTCTTATTCACTTAGGTATCTCTGTCCTTCTTCTGAGTTCCAACGGTCTGCGACCCCGATTCATCCATTACCTTTCAGTGACGGTCATCCAGACTCCAAAGAAACCTCCCACTCCGTTTATAAGGAATTTATCACCACTGTTAACCTGTTCAGACAATTATCTCATTTTTTTTTTTTTATGACATGACATATGAAATTTCCCCACTTAAAATACCGTAAACTTAATGTAGAGTTTCTTTTGTTTTCCTGTTCGAAGTCTCTATCTGTCCCAGCGGGGTAAGTTCCGTGGTATCAGGGCAGTGACTCCCAAAATCCGCCGTGATTGATGACGCACCTAGTGTCGGAACAACACGTTTCCCCGAACACATTTAGCGACTTCGATACTCGGTACGGTACGTCCCGGTGGGTTCTGTCTACCCAGTAGTGCTTCTCAAGACTGTTCTGTACCGGGTGACCTCTTCCTTTATTGTTGGGTGAGGGCATAAGAACCGAAGGGTTCGCCGAGTCACCATTTCTTGGACGGACGGTTATGTCTTAGAGGAGGTTCTCTACACCCAAGTTAGGGACCCAACCCTTCTAGGGGACCTCTTCCTTTACCGTTGTGTGAGGTCATAAGGACGGACTCTTTAGGGTACCTGTCTCCTCGGACCATCCCGATGTCAAGTACCCCAGCGTTTCCTCAGTCTGTGCTGCCTCACTGACATAAGAACGGACCTCTTGGGACACCTGACACACTTTTCGTCTTTCTATACTACGGGCTCCTACTTGTGGGGAGGGGTCCAGTATCTTACAGATTATACGAGGACCCCTCCTCTTCTCGTTAATGATCCTCGAGGTCTTTCTTCCTCCATCGACCCGGTTTCACCTTTGTAGTCGAGTCAACCACACAGACTACCACTTTCAGTTCAGGCTATTCTATCAATCTGCCGTAGTGGCTGAGTCACCTGTCCGTGACCTCGTTTGAGGCCCTCTGTCATCTCTTGTCTCCTCGGACCGTTCGATGTCAGGTGCGCCGGTGTTTCTCAACCTGTACTGAATCGTTCGCTCGTTGTTTTTTCACTGTTATATCCGCACGTAAACTCTTACTATGGACCACTTCTCACCTGCCCTCTACCCGTTTCCACCTACCGGGAAGAAAAAAAATCCTAAATAAATAAACTGAATAAAGACCGATACACCCCGGAAACACCGACGCACACCCGAGAGAGATCCACGCCTCTTGCCCCCGACGTCACGCACTCGAAGAGTCGCTCCACCGGAGAGACCAGCCCTGCGCACCCGAGACCCCCACACGCGAGCCATCAACTCCACGCCCCCGAACCAACGAAGCTCCGTGCACCCTAGGAGGGCCTGGTCCCTAGCTTCGACACAAGAACGAAACCGTCCGTCTAAGAAGTGACGATCTGGTGGTCCCTACACGTTTCTGCTTACCAAAACCTCGGCTCCTCCTCAGGCCATAGACCTCAGTGTGGACCGAACCCTGGACTCGTTTGACTCCTCAGCCTTGGGAAGAAGCTCCACGTCCTTAGGCGGTACAACTGTCGGCAAAAGATCTTACCGGCAGAGTCTCCGTGTTAGTACGAACTCCTCTGTTCTCGATCCTCTTTAACGTAGACTGACCACCGTAGACCCTTCCGCAAAACCTTCTCCACCAGAAACTCGTCTTGCAACGTCAACCAAATCCCGTCCGATTCCAAGATTCTCAGACGATCCTTCTTCCCCAGTATATTCGTTTCCATACCTAGGGTCGTAACGGGTCCAAACTGTCTCGAGACAAATCGAGTTAGTCTTCCTCTTGTTTTTAGTACCATTACGTAATCAGTCCCGAGAGGTCTCTTTGTCTTGGTCATCCTCTATCTATCTATCTACTATCTATATGTTCTCCTCTAAATACCGTCTTTGACCAAATACACTTACGCCTCTGGTCCTTCAGGGAACTAGACAGGAGATATTCGACCTCTTGGTCCTTTCGACCACTACATTAAGACGGACTCAGGTTTCTGACCCCGAAGGGTCCCCCGAGTCACTATTTCTTAGACGGACGTTATATCCTCTGGGATCAAGCTAGGGAACCGACCCTTCTAGGGGACTTGTTCCTTTACCGTTGGGTGAGGTCATAAGAACGGACCTCTTGGGGTACCTGTCTCCTCGGACCGCCCGGTGTCAGGTACCCCAGTGTTTCTCAGCCTGTGTTCACTCGTTGATTGTACATGTACATGTATGGTTTTCGGACTCCTGTCCCCTCGACCACCCCGAACAGAGTTGGACTCAGACTTCCGGTCTCCTGGTCCTTGTGGACACTGGTTCCTGTTCTCTTCTACCCACAAGGTCGAGTTTGGTCCTCCTATTTAAGCGGGAAGGAAGAGGTACAACAAGATAAGCCCGGAGTTTTCTAACCTACTACGGGTAATCGTAACCACTCCCACTAGAAGAAATAGAAATGAGTCTCCTGACTAAGTCTACCATTAGAGAAGGTCTTTATAGGGGGTCTCAGTGTGGGTCTTTCTTACAAATTGGTCGATAGACCCTTAGGTAATCAGGTAGTGTGACTAAGTGGTCCTCGGGTGAGGAAACAGTTGGACGTAGAGGGTAGCGGGTGTACGTAGAGGGGTCTTGGTAAGAAGTACAGGAGCACCTCTGCTGTTGATCCGAAAGTTGAGACAGATTATGTTGAGAGGACGGAGATTGGGTCTTGTGTGACTATGTCCGGTCGTCTCACACAGGGGGACAAAGAGTCTTGAAGGGACCCTCCGTAATTGGGGAGAAGTATCCTCTGACTCTAACTTTCTCGAGCTTCCCCGAATAGGGATTCCAGGAGGTCGATTCTTTCCCGAAAAATTGAAGTCCAGTTAAATCTCCTTTTTTTTTCTACGTGTTCCACCCAAGTCCGGTCAAACGTCGTACACCTGAAATAAAATGTCCGTCATTTCAGTCGGGAAGAGAAGGACGCGGTATTCTGAGTAAGAAGAGGCACACAGACGAAACATAATGTGTAGGGTTAGGGAGCGTAGAAAGTTATTACAAAGGAATTCCCTCTCTAACACGAGTAACAAACCTTTTATATTAGGTGGTATCGTATCCTCTACTGACTCCTGAGGACTGTGGAGACACGTCCCTCCATCCGACACATATAAAGTCACGGTCTGCTTGGTATTGGACACTTGCGACATAGCTCTCACTACTGTCGACAGACTATAGTTTATCGTCTGCACACAAGAAAGACGGTGAATTTGAGGGACCGAAACGAGACTCGTTATTCATTGTTTTTATTTGCGTATAAACGACTTAAAAACAACGTAAGATAAACCTAAGGCTAACAACTCTATCTTAGTCAAGAAAATACATTACCTAAAAATTTCATATATGAACTTAGAAATGGAATACCAAAAATCGTCGGTACCTTTTTCAGAATTTTATAAAAATTTTTCTTTCTCCACCCCGTCCTCCCTCCCTACATTCTATGTTAACAGTCTTAAATTCTGGGTCACGTTTGTTTGGATCGACCACTGTCTATCCTTAAGACTTTTCCACCTTTTATTTTACCCCTACCACGTCGGTGGTCGAACGAAAGGTGGACTCACAAATACGTTGGACACTATCCGTCTTCTTCGAACAGACTTCCCGGTCCCACATGGATCCTGAAAACTCTAGGAAGACTACACCATACCTTTTGTCTGACATATCCACGTTCCCGTCTTCGTCTCTTTAGTCTGACCTCCGATGACGTTATCAGGTCCGCTCTCTACTACCACTACACCAGGTCCCGTCCTCCATACGTCCGCTACTCTTCGACAACCATTGACCTATTGAAACCTCTAGTTCGGTCGTCCTGACCGACACCCCATACTCTCTTCGTCTCGTCAGCTCCTATTATGGCTACCATCAAACCTTTTGTGTTCTAGTTCCGACCCCAACGGTAGACGACTCTACCTTCTTTGACGAACTACTCTTCCCCCACCCCTCTAGTTCTCAAGTCGAACCTGGTACAGGTAGACTCTACGGACGGACGTCCGAGCCAACGAGTCAACACAGACCGAGAAACTCTGGAGTATCTGACGTTGGGCGGTCCGAAGTGACAGGTACCTTAAAAGGTCCGTTCTTATAACCTCGTCCAACGGTAAAGGAGGAGGGTCTCCTGGATTGGGTAAGTCCCTAGGTGGGACTCGGAGAACGCAGAGAGTACAACCGTCCACCTGAGAAATGGTGACGCGGGGAACCCCACGGACACGACACGACACGAATCAACGACTCAGCACAGGCTGAGAAACGTTGGGTTACCTGATCTCGGGCGGCCGAGGGGCCAGGTACCCTAAGAGGTCCGTTCTTATGACTTCTCCCAACGGTACGGGAGGAGGTACCCTAGAAGAGTTGGGTCCCTAACTTGGACGCAGAGAATACAGAGGATGCCACGATCACCATTTCTTGGGTGAACAGTTACGTCCTCTATATTCACTAGTGGGCCCCTTCTTCAGTATCTTTTCTCTCCAGGTTCTTGTGTCATCTGTACTTACTGTTAGGTTTGGAGGAAAGACCCTGAAGGGACCACCAGGTCACCAATTCTTAGGTGGAAGGTCACGTCCCCTGACCCAAGTTAGGGACCAGTCTCTCGATTTCAGGGCGTATGGTATTCCGTTGGTGCGGACGTTCGGTGTTGATCTCTCTTCGGACGTTCATTCTGAACTACGTCGGTTTTTATTTATATGTTTATAATTTTTCTTCTGCTAGTCCTAATTATCCTTATATCCGACGTTTAATGTAAATTTTTTTTTGAAGGTGAGATGTTTACTCTTTATATTTGGAACTAATTAAATCAGTGGGTAGAGACTAGAGGAAGTCGGATCAATCCCACCCTCCTGCCACCTTTCTCTTGGCTTAAATCTAAGTTTTCTGGACCGGGGAGAAGGAACGACACCTGGAACTTGAGTCGTGCAGTGAAGAGGGTTGGCGAAGACTTTTGACCCCTTTTGTGACGACGTGGTCGCTGACATTCCTAGTGTACTCTGCCGCTGCTCTCGCGGTGCTTGACATTTCCCGTCCTTCGGAGCAGGGACACGTCAGGAAGGAGTTGCCGGGTTCACGTCTTTAAGAGTAAAGCAGGACCCGAACCCGTTCGTATAGTGCCGACAAGTAAGTGAGTTGTTTGTAAGGGACTCTCAGAGGATACACGGTCCTTAACCAGTGGGTCGTTGTTTTCTGCGTCGGGGACTGAAGTGTTTCGAAGTAAAGACCAGTTTCCCGAACCAATATTGTCGGTGGACAACAACTTAGAATGAAGAGAACCTTAGGAACGTAAAACACAAGACTTTTCAAAAAATAACAAAAAATTAAAAACATAAACAAAGATTCTCCACTCCTCTCTGGCAAAGTCTAAAATTAATCATTCGTGCCGGAAGGGGTTCTTTCATGTCTACACATATCTTAAGGTAACGATACATTAAAAAGAAAAAAAGGGGAATTAGTATAGTGAAATAAGTATTTATGTGTGTCCCGTGTGTGTTATATGAATGTGTATGTGGGTTTATCGATAAAACATACATAATAAGAAAAATTACAACTAAAAAGTCATTATACCCGAAAAACAATTAAATAGTCTACTTTTGTCGTCACTCACAAGGTGATCCCATATTTACTGTGTAACATCAGATGCTTAAGTTCGTTAAATAATGGTTCACTGACGTGCCGGGAGTTCCTCACAGTGACTTTGGCTCGTTCACTGACTCGGAGTCCGAATAAGGAAAAAACAACGTCCCTCCACCCAACCCCTTGTTTCGGGATATAACGGACCACAAAATTCTCTTTAAATTTTTATTACTGAGGTGAGTAGAAAAATTTCAATCTGCAATCGGTCCGTGGTGACGGCAAAAACTGTAAAGTTCCCTGGGAGAACTGTCTGGGACCCCATACTCCTGGTGACAACTCTTCGTGTCAATTCTGTGTCTCCCGAATTCTCCCCGTAGTGGTGAAGGACCAATACACCGGAATTCGTTCAGAGAGATGAGACGGCTGAGGTCGAAAGGGGTAGGGTTTGCCCTATTATACCCTGAAGGGACCGTCAGGTGACCGATTCTGAGATGAGAAGATTACATCTCCTGCACCCAAACTAGGGACCAGTTCCTTGATTCTAGGGTGTGCACTGCGTCGGTTTTTTATTTTTTTTTGGTCCCCTGTTATTATAAAGGATAGAGGACTCCCATTTACTGTGGTCCGGGCATTTCCGGAATCGAAATGTGTCAGTCGAGAGGCCTATACCGTCGGTTTCTCCTCCCGACCCCGGTGGTTCGGGACGGCTCGGGACTCGTGAAACGATTGTCTCCCCTCCCCCCCAGTGGGTCGGGAGATCCGAGGTCTCTGTGTCCAGTCTACCGAGACCGACACTACGAGACTAACCCCAAAGGGTCTGGACAGACCTACGTCTCTGAACAGGACCGTCCTCCAGTACTCCCAGACGGGGGCCCGCGACGACACACCGTTGTCCCTTCCTGGTTACACAATCTATAAGACTTAGTCCGTTGATAGACCTATGTCCCTCACTCTCTCTGTCTCCCAGATTTTATTCCAGTACCAGTATCTACCGGGCTTTCGATTACTACGGCAATTGTCTCTGTCTATTGTGCCTTCTACCCCTTCGCTTCTGTCTACTACTATGAGTCCTCCGACTTCCAAGTCTCTCCCTAATCTACCTTCCCTCACAGGCACCTTAAACCCCTACACCGGCGAAGAACAGGAATTTATTGGAGAAGTCTCGTCGAGACGCGACCACCATTCACTTTTACTGAGACAAGAATTACTTTAGATTTGAGGTTCTCATTTAATGGTGGTGCCCTCGTAGAATGATTCGAGGAGAGACACGACTCTTCTGAGGGTGAGGTCGAGTCTGTCACGGGAGACAACCTGCGTTTAGGACTAGGAAAATAATTTAAGGAGTTCTCTTCCTATTCTCCTCCTTTATTAAAGGACCCTCGTAGGGTTCGTAAAGGGTACGTAATAAGACTGAGACAGTAGTAGTAATGAGACGTTCTTCTGATGGAGAAGGTTCCACCCCTTTGTCCATGTCTCTCCGGCCCTCTCCGACCATGGTACGGGATTTAGTGCTTCAGTCTCGTGTCGACTCAAACCTCCGGTCCAAGTCAGGGAGCGGGTGAGACGAGTCGGCAGGGACATGTGCTGTTCCCACTAAACCACGTTGCCTTTAGTCTATAAGGAGGCTCTCCCCGACGTTTCAGTGGAGTTCAGTGTTAGGGAAAGAATTCCCAGAATTCTGTGTCAGAATTCCTCGCTCCAAGTTTAAACTGTACTTGGATTCATAAGTTTCGAAAGTAAGGACCAAGACACGTCCTGTGTAGAGGCCAGTTGCATTTACCGGTAGTCCGCCAGTTTCCAACTAATTTTTGAGACGTTGGAGTGACCTTTCTCTTCGTCCCCAGACACAGGAACCGAGACAGAAGTCAGTGTACACTGAAGCTGGTCCGAGACGGGTAGTAAAGTCGGGAAACTAGGCGTGTTCCTCCCTACTCAGGTTGACGTGTAGAAAGTTGAGATTTTAGACAGCTACCGCGCATGACAGAAAGTCCTCCTACTTGAACCGTCATGGATGTTGTAAAGTTTGCACGTGTGGGTGACTGTCCAGACGACCTTAGATAGGATCTCCTCGTGTGCGGAGTCACGTGTCCCGCGTTCGTGTCCCACAAGTGACGTTGACTTATTAGTACTGGATTCCCAGCCGGTAGTGTTCTGAGGGATTTATTCCGTACTGCCTGGATGTGCCTCGATTTTATGTCAGTCCCCTTTTCTTTCCCCTTCCGTGCTTTCATCATTCACCTTCATAGTTGTTACTCTATACGACAACTCACTTTGTTCTAAACATTTTTATACATATTACACACACACATATATATATTTTAGGGGCTACCGAGGCGTCATTTCTTAGTCGGATGGTCACGTCCTCTGGACCGAAACTATGGACCCAATCCTCTAGGGGACCTCTTCCTTTACCGTTGAGTGAGGTCGTAAGAACGGACCCTTTAGGGTACCTGTCTCCTCGGACCGCCCGATGTCGGGTATTCCAGCGTTTCTTAGTCTATGCTGAATCACTAATTTGTTGTCGTTGCCTCGGGTAAGAATTTACATACACACATGTTACTTTCTCGATTTTCCGTTTTCCCTCTGTAAAAGGGGGAGGTTTCCGAACTGGTATTTGTTTAATAAAAATATGTTAAAAATTTCCAATGAAAGGTAAATGCCATTTATGACCGAGATAAGGGACATAACGTGCCGTGTACGAACTCGGAGGGACTGTGGGCCATCGACCACGGGGGGTGCGAGGGGGGTGCGACGGCGAGAGGTGACATTGGCGACGAAACAGCAGATGTAGGACTCAACCGAACAATACGATATCGGTGACCGAACAACGTGAAAAATCTGAGGTGTGTACTCGTCATAGCGTTTTACGACCTGAATATCTTATGTTCAATAAGACTTCATGAAATTAAACATCTCATTCAGATACACCTGGAGTACATTCGTCAGACTCAATCTTGGTGGTTTTCTTGAGCTACTACTCGCTAAGCCGGTGATAAGGTTTCTGCACCGACGTATACATCGTGAAACACGAGGCCGAGGTGGGTTGTCAGACTTCCGCGTCTGTTGCCCTGCGCACCCCTGTAAGTTCGACCTCTAGGGCTAAGAGCTCTGACGAAAACAAACAGCATACTAACTTGCGAGACCCAAGGACGTTTTACTAAATCCAGGGAGAGAAGCCCCTTAGCGTCTGGGTACTTCTGTAAACAGTGGGACCTAACACTCAGACGGGAGTTCGTGTTCAGATGACTTTTACACCCGGTAACTTAGAATGGGATTTTTTGACCCCACATCCCTGAAGGGACCACCAAGTCACCGATTCTGAAACACGAGTAGTACGACCCCCGGACCCAAGTTAGGGACCGCTCCCTCGATCTAGGGTGGACGATGTTGAGTTCTTCGGTACACGGTGTATGATTCTGGACCGTGTCGGTTTATTTATTTACATTTTTATTTAATTAATTTATTTTTTGCCCCGAATTTTTTAACCCCGAACAAATAAAGTGTACAGCGACCATAAAAATTTCAAGTAAAAAAAAAAGTTCATCTAGTAAAGACAGGATAAAAATGTTTTCCCAGGTAGGCACTACTACCCCTTTAAAAACTTTTTGTCCAGGAAGCCGTGAGGACAAACTTTTCGTGACCCAGGGGCCTCTCTTCTGTCGACAGACTTCCTGTCGTCCGAGAAGGTCAAACGACATACTTACTCGCGTACCAGCTCACTACCTACCGTCCTCCCTGTTTCTCCTTCGGTGTCCTTCACGGGCCCTACGTCCAAGGAGTAAATCCCATCCGCGAATCCTGAAGGTTCAAGGACCGGTGCGAACTCTACCCGTAGTGATTCGCAAGTAGGATAACTGAAATTTCTACCTCGACCCTCTGGAAAGGAGGGTCCAGTACCCTGACTGAGTGGTTACTCCGAGTGTATGTTTATTCTTCATTGTAAATGACAAGCACTGATGTTTTCAGTCTCCAATCATTGGGTCTATTGGTGGAGGAGTAGTAGGACTTGGGTCATTATCCTTTACGTCCGACCCGCGTGTCCTAAGATAAAATTCCTAGACTCATCTGCGAAATCCCGTGTAAGTGGAGGCCCCACTACTTGACCTTCCATCCGTCCCTAGGTGGGACCTCGTACCCCAGTTCAGACGGACCTCGAGAAGTTGACACTCCCTTTGTGGATCTCGGACTTTTAAAGTGGACACGTGTATTCGTTTGGGGTGGGGGTGAGACCTTCCGACGGCCTATATGGAACAAGGGAAATTTTTAAGGGGTGACCGTGAAAGGACTTTATGAATCTAGAAGAAATATGAATTCCTCTGGACCTTGAACTTTTTGCCATAGATGAAAAAAAAGTCATTCAAAGGGACATCTCAATATCGTCTGTCGTCGCAGTCTTCTCTGGACCCAGGATTACGGACGGAGAGACACGTTTCGAATGTCCGTTTGGTAAAGAGGAGGGGTGGAGGTGGATAAAGGGCAGACGTTTCTCTTATTATTATTGTCAGGGATTCAGTCCACGACCACCAAATCAGCGAGTCAACACTGAGAACACTGGGGTCGGTCCGAGGAACCAGGCACCTTAAGAGGCCCGTTCCTATGACCTTTCCCAACGGTAATGGAGGAGGTCCCCTAGAAGGGTTGGGTCCCTAGCTTGGGGAGGACAGAATCCAGGAGACGTCACCGTCCGCCTAAGAAAGTGTGATCACGGTGGACTCTGCGGGGCATGGACTCAGTTCCACTCCTAATTCATAGTGTCCTACCTCTGACGGATCTCCAGGTGCAAATCTAGGGACCAACCCCTTGATTGTAGGGTGAGTGATGTTGGTTTCTAGAGTGCACGACTTTCATTCTCGACCGTGTCGGTTTGTCTGTCTATTTTACTCGTGTTTGTAAATCCATTTGTTTATGGTGGTACACACGTCGCGTGAGTCGAGTCCGAACTGGGTCGGACTCGGAAGTTTGTGATCGAACCCCCAAGAACGAATGTTTGGTTTGACTGTTGGGGTTTCCTAGAACCTTGTCACTGACCATGATAACTAAGTTATGAACTGTGTACGGCCTTTCTCACAAGTCACTGTATAAACAGTAGGCCACGTTAACAATTGGGAGACTCCGTCGATGGGGAAACTTTTCTGTTCCGAGCCCCCCCACTCCATGGTCGAACCCGCACCGTCGACGGGTAGCGTGGCCCGAGGGGTCGGCAGGGGGCCTAGCGAGACAAGAGTGCGAGGGTCGAAGGAACAAGAAAGACGGAGACACAAAGGATTCTTGGATTCTGACACCCGTGGCTGAGACCGACCGGAACAACAACGAGAGGTCGGAGAAAGTAGTAACCATATTAAAATGTATTTGAACCGTACGGAATTTTAAAAAAATTTTTATGTAAGTCAAGAATTTATAGAGGACTCCCTCTTCTCCCAAAGATATTTGCTAAAGCAAGAGAAGAGGAATTGCGACTTGAATTATTCCGATTCAGTGACCTAGAGGCCATTGTTCAACCCAACAAACGACCAAATAAAAGTAAAACCTTTGAGGAGAGGTATCACTTGGTGTGAGAGGGAGGGGGGCTTTTTTTAGAGTACCCCTTAAGTCTAGTCTACGACCCCGGCACCCCGGTTAGGGGACCTCCGATAACCCAAAGATCTTCCGAGGATCTTCCGTTGTTCAGAACGTTGGACTGAGTCGACTGAAAAGTGGGCATCCTAACAGAACCCCTTCCCCATTTCCTGTGTCCGTCCTGAAAGACAAAGGTCTATTTTACTACATAAAGTAGCTCCTTCTTTCTACAAATTTGGGTAGAGACTTTAAGTGAACTGGGATACTTTCCGTTGGTTCTTCGGAGACCTTAGGTTGTCAAACCTCAACTCGTGGTCGAGACTATGAATAGACATACTACGACCCACTCAATAAATTGAAAAGACAAGGAGTCAAAGGAGTAGACATTTTATTTTCACTATTGTCATGGATTTAGGTAGATACAAACACTTCTACTTTCTCCCGAACGGCCCCTGACTCCCCAAAAGACCTTAAGAGTTCCAAGTCTCTGCAGAAAAGTCACCTGGACCCTTTCCTCGGACCGTCGGAAGCTAAACGCCTCAGAGTTTCTCAGTCTGTGCTGACTTCACTGAATCGTGTATGTGTGTCCTCTTTTGGACTTCAGTAGTGTTCTGGCCGTGCTGGACGGGACGGGAGGGAAGGGGCGTCCGGAGGAAATTTCGGCAAGAGGAAGCGAGGAGTTCGAGGTCCGTGCCGAAGGAAACTCGAGGAGCTTGTGTAGTTCGAAAAGGGGACGTGGGAGCCGTGTCCGAGAGGGGAGAGTGGGATCGTCACGGTGGAGGAGTCTCGAGAAGAGTGTTGGGTAAGATTCGTCTTGAGTACGTGTGGTGTGTGTGTGTGTGTGTGTGAGGAGAATCGGAGTCAGTGAGGTAAGAAAGACTAGTCAACGGTTGTCAATGACCTTAGTCTTTAGAGCGCACTTTTGCAGTTCGGAGAGAATTTGACTCGGTAAACGTCTACACCTACCTGGATCTCTAACAGGATATCTGACTTCATTCAGTCTTGCTCTTTTTCTCAACACATGATGATAATTGAGTAAATACACCGTGGATCTTTTTACCATATCTACTTAAATGAACGTTTCATCCTTGTCTCTGCTCCTACATCTCTTGTTTGTACCTGTAGTTCACCCCTTCCCGCTCACCCTGCCTGACCCTCTGCCCCCAACGCTATATGTGTGATGAGACATATTTTACGTATTGACTGCTCTCGGGTGACAGGTCGTGTCCCTGTGGATGAGTCACGGGTCACCCCTGGATTTACCCTTCCTTCAAGTTCCTGCTCCCCTATATACATGTACATACCGACTAAGCGAACCGACATGTCGTCTTTTATTGTGGTGCGACATGTCCTTACTAACAACAACGGCAAAATCAGTGATTCAGGAGAGGTTGAGACGCTGGGGTCCCTGACGTCAGACGGTCCGAGGAGACGGGTGGTCTAAAGGGTCCGTTCTTATGACCTCACCCAACGGTAAAGGAAGAGGTCCCCTAGAAGGGGTGGGTCCCTGACTTGGGCGTAGAGGACGTAACCGTCCACCCAAGCAATGGTGACTTGGTGGTCCCTTTAATTTTGTTGTTTTTTTACAAGTCGGAGAGAATTTCTTGGTCCTCTGGACGAACGTACGTCGGGTGGAAGTATGTCTGGGTCCTCGACCCACTCGGGAACTAAACCCCCGTCAAGGGAGAAGACGTTCGGGACGGGAGGGGCGGAGGACGGACCCGGTATTTCGTTAGGACAAACACGGGAGTGGGGGTTTAACGCAAGTAACGAGTAGTAGACAGAGAGAGTCCCTTCTCTACCAGAATAAGGGACGGGGCGGGGGGGTAGGGACGGTATCACCATCGTAGGTTCGTCCGCCACGGACCGTGTATCGTCCCGGAGTTATTTTTACACGACTTACTTACTCATTGACTGTCGACCTGCCGGACGGAGGAGGGCTTCAGGGTGTCCGACGCGGAACGAAACGGTAAATTAATGTGACCAGGGACATTCTGAGTAATTGAGCGACGGGGTCACGGACGGAGGAGGCCTGTCGAATAATTTTGCGTTTAGACAAGGAAGGTCACTGGTCAAAATTTCTACAATCCTCAGAGGGCCGTCGTTGACCTCTATCGTCTGTGAGGGGTGGCGCCGGAAACTCTGGGTCCCGTAGACGAGCGGTTGATGAGGTGGCCGGGGGTAGCGGTTTGAGGGAGCCCGACCTTACGGAGGAGGGGCGACGGCGGGGCGAGACGCGGGGGAGGAGGGTGGTACTGGGATCGTTTGCGGATGAGTAAGGAGACGGGACCGACATTCGTTTCCGCGAAGTAGGCACTTTGTGAGGTCTGGGGGGTGGGGGCTCCGACTGAATCAGTGAGAGTGAAGAGACGAGGGTGGGGGAGAAAGGATGGGACCGGAAGCGCGACTCATTACCGAGTTTTATCGTCGACCACAGAAGACTCGCGATCGACACACGGTCCGTGGCTCTCGAAATAGAGGAGCCTAGTAGTCCGGGTGCGACTCGGGGGCGGACCTTCCGAAGGGGATAGGAGCTGGACGGTGGGACGGGGGTGGTCGGGCTCTTCGAGGGTCCTACCGAAAGAGGAGACGTCACAGGGTCTGCCGGGGGGAACGGTGGGATAAACCTTAGAAGAAAAGGGAAGATCGGGAGTGGGGTGGAGCTTCGAGGGATCCGGAGGGGTAGGAGAAAGGGACGAAAGACAGAGGTATCGAGAGTAGTGATTGTGCGATAGAAGATTCATACATTAAACGGATAGATAGACACAGAGAGGAGGGAACCTTACAGTCGGGGTCCTCCCGTCCCTAACGCAGGACAGAAGGGATGAGGGCATAGGAATTGGTAGATCTTTTCACGGACGGTGCAGTATCTGGGAGTTATGTATAAATGATCAAGTTCTTCCATCTATAATAGTGAGGGAAATAAAGTGAGGTCTCCCTCCACCAGAAATCCCGCTACCTCCACACACGCCTGACAAGGTGTCGACCACTCACTACCTCGGTCTACACTCGAGGTCCTACAGTTGAGGTTGTTTGGAGGGACGGAATTGATGAGGTGTGTAGTGAAGGTCTTCTCTAGAGAGACTCCCAGACTGTAGAGTCGATCTGCGTACAAGGAACCTCTGTCCTTAACCTAGTATAAGGACGATGACAGAGGAACGAACTAGGAGTCATCCGCAGGTTCCTATGAACGACTCGGTTACATATACACTTGAGACTTCAAGGTCTACCATCTTTAATGCACGAATCGACGAGTCAGCACAGGCTGAGAAACGCTGGGATGCCTGTCATCGGGTGGTCCGAGGAGAGACAGGTACCCCTAAGAGGTTCGTTCTTATGACCTCACCCAACGGTACCGGAGGAAGTCCCCTAGAAGAGCTGAGTCCCTAGCTTGGGTCCAGGGGACTTAACGTCCGTCTAAGAAATGACAGACTCGGTGGTCCCTTCGGGGACCATCTTTAGTATAGAAGTAAGAAAAACAATAAGAAGAAGAAATAGAGTACAGTTCCTGGTGTAATATATATGTCAACTCTGAATCATGAATTAATGTAGTTACTTAAGATAATATTGTCATCCATTATTTTTATCAATCTATCGTTATTCCTCTTATTAGCTATTGTGAATCCCTCAGGAATGAGACACGACCCAGTATCGGATTTACGAGGCATGTACTCACTTCCGTTTATTGTGAGGAGAATAAGGGTAAAATGTCCACTCCTATGGCTCCAAGTCTCTCGAGTTCTTGAACTGGTCCCAGTGTGTCGATCCTTTACCGTCTCCGTCGTGTCTTCCGTCCGCAGACCCTCAGTGCAGGAATTCCTGAGGAGGTCCGACGGAGAACCGGAGAGATTCTCTGCCGGTGATTTTGAAGATCAAAAGAACAAAGAAAGAGGAACACACGTTTGTTTTTCTTACCAAATAAGGTATAAATATAAAATAAGGAGTCTTAAAGAACTTTAAGATGGTTTCCGAAACCATCCGTTATAATACACAATTTATTATTTGTAATCTCAAGAGTGGTTTGGACTCCAAACGTCTCGCCAAAGTGTAAATCAAAGAGTAGGTTCCTCTCTGAGGCTCCGAGACTCATTCACCCTACCTGTCTTAGTTCCAGTGGGTCGGTCGTTCCCCGTCTCGTTCCCGACTTTAATTGTCGATGGTGAATGCTTTTCAATTCTAGAGTCACGGAGGCTCATATTTCGAGAAGGACGTGGAAGTCTCATTTACTCTATCCCTGAACGGACCACCGAGTCACCGATTCTGAGGTGGGAGGGTTGTGTCCCCCCGGTCCAAGATTGGGACCCGTCTTCATCGGGCGGTCCGAAGAAGACGGTACCCTAAGAGGTCCGTTCTTATGACCTCACCTATCGGTCAGGGAAGAGGTCCCGTAGAAGGACTGGGTCCCTAGTTTGGGTCCAGAGGACGTAACGTCCACCTAAGAAATGGTCGACTCGGTGGTCCCTTCGGGGATCTCACCTGGGAGTATTTACAATCAAAAGTAGTAGAAGTAGTTGTGGAGGGTCCTTCACCTTATAAAATCGACTGCTGACGACGGACGGACAACTGGGACCTTTCTAACGGGAAAAGTAAAGATCAAGTAGGGGCCACTACAACTTTATTACTACTCAGAGGTAATAGGGGACCCATGGTGTCTTACAACTTTCGACCTTCCCTACCACTTCTACTAGAGTAGACTACGGACGTAAATGTCTATTTCTTTGACTCAGGGTGGCTCCCTTTCCCAGTCTTTCGTTCGAGGAGCTCCCGTACCTGGTACGTGACACGGACCGTGTCGGACGGAGGGGTGCTTCTGCCCAAAATTGATTCTCTCATCAAACAAAGAATGGAATGTCCTTTTATTAAGTAAGTAAAAACTCTCAATATTCGATAATTGGTCTTTTGTCTAGTGTACTGAATTAAGGTTGAGGCGATTTCCCGAATTTTACGAAACCACTCAGCAGATTCTGAGTATTCCCATGTGAAGTGGAGAGAGAGTTTCTTAATAATTGGTCGAGGTAGTTTTGACCGTGAACTCGTTAGTTCCTCTTTTTCTTGACCGTTCTCTTTGAGGAACTTTTTTTAGAGTGGTGGTAATATACACTGAAGAACAGTGGAGAATTTTTTTTAAAAAAAAAGGGATTCTCCTCCTTCCTTTGCTTTTTCGTGGCAATACGTTCTACATTTAGTTATTTTACTTAACACCTTTTAATGTTTGAGAAAGGTGGAGTGTTCATGTAAATTTGTCTGTCTCGTCAGTACACTTCAACATCTTAATTTCTGTCTGTCACAACCTTTCTCCCGACTTCGTCTTTACCTCGGGAGTGATCGAAGAAAGTCCGCCGTCTCCACCCGACCCCTCTACCGTCGTGTGCCCACACCAGTGGTAAGGACTTATTACGGAAACACTTGGACATTGAATTTCTCAAGTACGGTAGGTGAGTGGAACGAATAGAGGGGTCGAGTAACTCATCATTAAGAGGGTCCAGACCCTGATCGAAAAGTAAGGGGTACATCCAGAACTAGTCGAAATCGAACTCCTAAACCCCCACCCCTCCCTCCCCACCACCCTTTACTCTAATCCCAAGTCAAGAAGTTTGGTTTCTCTGTCCTTATATTTGGGAAGAGGTAAAGACGACAAAGAGACCCGAAGTACGAAGACCTCTATTCGACTTAAAGTCCAGGACGTTTGTTTGAACACGGACCTTGTCGTGAGAGCCTTACTTTCCCGAGGGGAGGAGGTACTGTGGAAATAGTTTTAGTTTGAGAAAAGGTGTAAGGAAGGAATGTCTCGGTCCCGCGCACACACTGCGTCCGGAGTCTCGTTTAAGACGAATCCTCTAGGTCTTTAGAGCCCGGACTGCGAAGGAAGGTCTTTCCTTTCAGGTTGTCCCCACGGTGTGGGCCCCCCTCCCGTCTCTCCTGCACTGCTGTGGAGGTCCTTACGTCCCGGGTGCGTCCACACAACCGTAGGTACTTGAAGGAAAAATTTTCCCGAACTATTTAGTGATGGCTATTGTCATTATTTCGAGTCGGTGAGTTGTGAGGGAGGGTGTCGCGGCCCCGGGTCGTGGACCGGGACCGTCGGCCCCTCTCCCCCATTGTCGGCACATGTGTGTAGGATCACCAGGGACCCTCAGGGACTCTGGAAAAGTTCCCCTAAGAGTTTCGGCTTTGATAAAAGTGTTGTGATTTTACAGTGAACGAGAAGAGTGAGAGGAACAGTGTGTCCATATACTACCTTAAAAGGTCTTCCCTACCCTGGACACTGCTACAGTAGAGGGACTGCTGGCGACCTTACACACGAACACATAAAAAGAATCATAAAGAAAAATGAATGAATAAACCGCCGTGGTCCCAGAATTGACGTCGCGCCCCTTAGGTCAAGGGACTGGTCTGTAACTTGGGTCTGGGGGACGTAACCCTTGGACCTCAGAATCGGTGACCTGGTAGTCCCCTCAGGGGTACGACACATGGGACACAAAATTTGTAAAGAGTCAAAATTGAAACAAAAGATTTACGTGCGAACACGTCGTATACCCTAGAATAAGTTGTCAAGGGGTTGGTTCCTAACTTGGGTGCAAGGGACACAACCTTCGGTTCGCAGAATTAGTACCTTGACGGTCTCTTCGGGGTTGTCAAAAGTAAAATTATGTTACTGACAACTTTCTGTATAGGTGTGTATTTGTGTTATGGACCTCCGGGAAGTACTAAAAATTCTCCTAATTCTCCAGAACTCTGGTTTGACGGTACGACGGGGTAGTGTCGTGGTGTGAAGTAAAGGTCAAATCGGACTCAGTGTGTCGTCCACGAAAACTTGTCCTCCAGCTCTTCCGTCTAAAATGTTACTAAGTCGAACCCTACCACGGGGAAGGGAGACCTGAAGGTGGGTTTTACCGGTCTTGTTAAAATTTAAGGGGGTGTTTATGAACCACTTGACTTGGGAAGTCTCCCCCTTCTACTCTTCGGGTGGAAACTTGAGTCCACCCCGATACATTTATACCTCTTCGGTAGGAGGGGTCGAGGTCGTGGGGCGTCTCTGTCTCGACTCATGGAAGCTCGTGAGTCCGTCTACGATGATGAGTTTCAGTGTCACTCGTTTTGTCTCCCCAGCGACGGAAAGTCTCGACAGGAGGTTTTATGTACCCCTTGGACCTTGAACTGTTTTCCCGACCCTTCCTCCCCACGGGCGCACTCCTGTCTACTTCCGTCCCTGCCCCGCTCCTTCCGGGTCCCGCTAGGCCGGCTTACGTCGTGGGATCGGTCGACAAAAACCGGTAAAGTCCAATCTTGACGGGGGGCGTCCGGGTCCAGGTCGAGTGTCCTCTCAAGATGTCGAGACACTACTCGGGGAGACGTCCACCCACCCCCCGAGACCCCAAGAGGAGGAGTGGTGGGGTCGTGACGGTCACGACGTTTCCTAGGGACTCTCCTCTTTGAGCCGAGACTCGTAAATTTCTCTTCCTAAGTCAGAAGACAATAGTTCTTGTATCGAACCAGTAAGGTGACCTCCCTGTCTGTTTGCGTTAGACCGCCGACAGTGACCACCTGTGTCACTTATCGGGTCTTTACCGACCTCCCTCTCCTTCTAGGAGTTTCCAATTTGTTTAAATTTTCTGTTCCCCCCGCCTCTTAGGGACCTCCCGGCTAGATCTTCATCCTGGAAGCTCCTCGGTAGGGGCCGGAAACGGGTAAAGGGGCGGGAGGGACGCGGATGAGCTGGGGTGCCCTGGACTGACCTGACGTCTTTCAGAGATGGTTGCTGTAATTCGGTCATCTCGGGACGCTAAAAAGAGGTCAATGACAATGTCTCCGCCCTTTTGACCTTAAAACGTTAGGCTCAACGTCGGTCTGCTGATTTCCTGCGTTTACCCACTGCCTCCCCGCAACAACCTCCGACGTCGTAGGGTTTCACCTTCCCCCACGTCTTTCGGACGTCGGGGCGTCGCGGGTCGTTGATCGGCCCTTCGCACGGGGTGCGGGGCCGCCTCGCGCTCGAGGTCGGCCCATGTCTCGTTGGTCCGCGCGCGGGCGCGCACGCGATTTCCGGGTGGGTAGGGTCGCGCAGAGGTCCACGCGAGCGCGAAGGCCGGCCGGAAGCGACCCGCCTTTGAGGTCCTGGGCGCGTACGCGAAACCTCGAGCGGACGTCCCAGGCCTCCCGGGGAGGGCCGAAGTCCACTAGGGTGGGGAGGGAGCGGCACGCCCTGGTTAGCTTGCCGCCGTCCGCCCGAAAAGCTCGTCCTCCGGGGCGGGTGCGCGCCGCGCTCCGCCCATGGCTAACCAACCGCGGCGCCCGCGTCCACGCGCGAAGGGTAACCCACCCCCGCCTCGCGCCCGACGGATCCGAAGCCGCCTCCGACGTCCACTCGCGCGCGTGCGCGGCGCCGCCGCCGGCGGGCCGGGCTCCCCTCCCTCGCGCGCGCGCGCGCCCCGGCCGTCGGCTCTCGCTCCGACGCCGCGCACAGGGTCGGCGAGGCGGGGGAGGCGGCGGAGGCGGCAGCGCCGGCGGCGGCTCCGGCCCTCCCGCCCGAGGCGCAGGGGCGGGCGGCGCGGCGCGGCGGTCAGGCTGGGAGCCAGGACGTCGCACTCCTCGGTCGGCTCGCCCCGGACCGCGCCTCTGCGCTCGGCGCCGGCGGGGAGACGTCCACGGACACTCCTCCTCGTGCCCGGCGGCGGCGGCGGCGGCGGCGGCGGCGCAGGGCTCGGGCGGCCGGCGCGTGAGCGGGGCGCGCGGGGGCTCCCCGCCGGGCCGACCTCCTCCGGCGGCGCCCGGGCCGGAGTCCTACTTGGCGCCGGTGGCCGTGCCCCGCCCGTCGCCGACGGACCCGTGGTACCTCCACTTCTCGTTCCACGCGCCCGGGCCCGTTCGACCCCCTGGGGCCCCCGCCCCCCGGCGTCACTGGCCCGGACCCCGGGGGTCCCCGACCGGCCCACATACCCCGGCGGCCCCGGCGCGACCCCCCTGAACCCCCGACCTCTGCCACCCCTTACTTGAACGGCTCCTACGCCCCCCCCCCGGAACACAGGCGAGGGCGGGGGTCCATTCCGTCCTCGGGGCGGCTCGCGAATTAGGGGAAGGCACTCTTTAGTAAGGGGAAGTTCCTACCCTCAGTCCGGGTCCCGTATGGGCTCCTACCCCCCCGTAAACTCGCTCGCGTCGCACCATGCTTTCCAAACCTCCTTAAGACGGAAGACCGTACACTCATTTCTCACAAACTTTGTAGGCATCAGTGGGTTTACATTTTCAATCGAAAACGAAGGACATCCCTAAAAAGCTTGTCCTTGAAACCATACGTAACTTAGAACATTTCACTTGTGACAGTGGAAAGCCCACTCACCGTGAAGTGTCAAAACTCAAACCTACGGGAAGAGTAAGGTAGGACGATGAGAAAGTCCAGTTCACAAAAAAGGGAGAACTGGTTGCCATACGGGTAGACGGCTACTGTTGCACACCCATAGGAGACTTAAGGATTTAACGTTCCGAGGGACTCGTCCTGTCACATAGCCCTAATCACTCCCTTACGAAAGATTCCCTCCAAAACTCGACCTTAAACTTCTGCTAGCCGTCGGGGTTCTTGTAAGAGTTCGTTCGTAAAGTACTTAACTTCTCGGTCTTCCCTGAATCTATTAGATCAGACTAAGAGCCTCTTCTGTCCCCGAGTCTTTCCAAAACTGAAGTTGTTCGAGACGAAAAATACTGTTTTGGAATTTCGGGAAAAATGTTCTATTCAAAATCCGGAAGACCCTATGATTTCTCTCGTGTGCCTCGACTCGGGGCACTTGCAAATTTTATTCTCAACCTTTCTAGTTCTGTGTCCCTTCTCATCTTCTTTTCCTTTTCGCATAATTGAAGTTTTTATTACTTTGGAATGACTTATATTCTATTGTCCCTACCCCATCTTCCCTCTTGCGTTTTAGTTCCTCACTAAAAGTCACTTCATCTCATTCCTTCCGAGAGACCCCATCTTCCCAAAAATAACAGACCTCAACTATTCGCTTCAGGACATTCAACGGTATTGACTCTAGACGTAAGTAAAAATTGTAAAATTCTGCAGTAAAAGTTGAATTGACCATAGTGTCATCCATGATTAAAGTTTTTGGGAAGACGAATTATTTCTGTCTTTATATCGTCCAAGTCTTTATGTGACAGAGGACACAGGAGGTACCTTAACGGTACCGCTTAACTTCACTGTACGAACTTTATTCTCAATTCTATTGTTTTATATATCTCTCAAAAAGGAGATCGTATATCACCATCATCACCAAGACACCGGTTACCAACTTGGAAGAGTGTCGTAAAGACAATATTTAGATCAAACCCAAACACCCTCAACTCCAATTCTTTTCTTTTTGTACTATAACGCATTAGAATTTTAAGTCAAACACTAGGATTAGAACCATCGTTCAGAAATTGAAAAATAGTATCCTTTTTTTACTCATCCCTAAGATCCACGAGACTAATTTATGTCAGTTTACCATTAAATAGAAAGTCTAATCCTTTGGAACTCGCACATCCCTGATCTTAAAGTCCGAAAGGTACGAAGAGAAGACAGTTGACCAAACACTTAGAAAGGGTGTGATGGGTAATATATAAACCGGACGAGAAGACCATTTGGTATCGAGAATTTGTCTTAGTTCCCAGGGTGAGTAAGATCGACGACTAGTCATCCGTGTCCCCTTCATGTCAAAGGTCGTGCAGAGACTGTGGAACACAAAATTGACATGTAAATAAAAATTCCCCAATTTCTTTTCGTGAACTGTAGAAGTGGTAAATTTGTTATAAACCTGTCTATCCACTTTGTTATACAGGTAAAAGTGACGAATGTCGAAAAATGTTTCAACTATTGCTTCTCCAACACTGGGGTTGACACCATACGTCTAGGTGTAAAGTCCTAAAGAAAAAGAAGATGTATTTTTCGTTCAACAGTTGCAGTACAGAAACGAGTACCTTCCTCTTTTACCATGTTTATTTCATTACCTAGTACGTTTATATTCATATCAATTCAACACTATGGTCAATGGTACACTGAAAAAAAATGTCATTGAAAGACCATTGTAAATAGAAGGACATAGATATCTCAACTCTCTCGATAATTATTAGTTCCTCTACAGGAAGTCGTCAGAACCTATAGTTTCTGGACCTTATCAGTAACTCGACATGTAAAGGACCAATAATAAGTACCCCTTGGTTATGATTTTAGTTCAAATGTAAAGATTTCACAACATGGATTTTTACGACCCACTACCCACAGGTAGGGGTACTGGTCCGGTTTGATCTGGTCCGGTTTTTTTTCAAACTTATCAACAACCAACTCAGAATTAAAATAGAGATAAAAACATAAAAAAAAAGTGCATCATTTTTCAAGAGAATTAGGACAACACGACGTTCTTAGTATTGTTAAAGAAAAAAAAGACGATTGAAACGTTTTCCCGTGTAGATGACACTTCGGAATGTTAAAGGGTAACAAAAATAGTATTGTAAATTCGTTCTCCTTTTTTTTTCACAGCTCGTTTCTTAAAAATAGGTGTTCGAAATCGTTTTTGTAACGTCGGGATTTTATAAGTTAATAATCGACAATGAGGGCAAGTGGTCCCCTTCATTATTTTGGACCCCTACTTAGTCTTACGTGACCCTACAACGCTATGGTCTTATTTCTTTTACCTCCTCTTTGATACTGAAAACTATTGTAGTATTCTGACTGAGACTATACTTCCCACAAGGAGTCAAAAATAAATGAAACTTTGCACTTCCACACTGATTTGAAAAACTCGCGAAATCCACACTCAGTGGAATAAAAGAACTGTTTACAATCACAAATGCAAACTCCTTACACAAAGCCTTTGAAAATTAAATAATCTTCATTCTCCACCAAAGTCACTCAAAAGTAAAATTAACTTTTGATCGTTTATCACACCCATATTCGCTCCGTCTATTTGAACGTATTGTTTTCGCCACTTAGGTCCTTCGGGTGCCCTGGGAACCCCTGCACTTGCCTGTGTAAACATTGGTTTATTAAGGTCATCCCTGAAACGGACGTACTACAAATTCCGGAACAACCATCATGTCGATCACAATGATAGGTTATTATCTATGAATCTCCTTTTTCCTTAAGTCACCAGTTTATGTAAACCGTGTGTCAAACAAAACTTTTAAAAAAGACAAAATTAGTTGGGGTCCCGGAAGTGGAGCGGAAATTATTGACCAGAGGGGTCACTAAGGGTTCTCGTACTAATATCAATGTATCGTAAAGGGTCTACACACACTGACCCCGCGAAAAACTCCTTCCGACTACTTAGAAAGAATCCAAAGGTGTAAACTCCTTTACGATACGACCAAGGTATCATCCAGTGTCTAGGACAAATAACACCTGACCTACTTCGGTCAGGAAGCACAGTCCACTCTTGGTGGCCTTAGTACGCCGTGAACCTAAGATCTCATCCCTTCGTCTACACTCGTAGTCTTAACACTCCTATTTATGACCCACACTACCTTCGCGGCAGGAGGGACAAACACACCAAGGAATTATGGCGAGTATATTAATAAGAGAAATGGGTGATTAACGACTCGAGCCCACGTCCGGGCTCGGAAAGTAAGAGATCCCGGATCGTGACACGGTTCGTGTATTTGTGAAAGCGTAATTAACCTATCAACATGCTGTACATAAATTACATAATTATTTTCACGGAAAAAAAATTCTAATTGTATGCCTTCTGTGAAGGATAGAAATCTGAATAAAGAAGACATTATACGGAGGTAAGTATACCACGGAACTACGGTTCTTCAAGTTTCAGGACGAACGAACACGACGTCAATTGAGGACGGTGAAGGATACTTCAACAATGAGGAAAATAACCCCTCCTTTGGATCTACGAAAAACGACTGTCAGTTTTATTTCTGAATCCGAGTAGAGACAATGGGGCACCGGACTCACTCCTCCCTTCTGACAACAGTCCTAGACCTGAGGTGTGTCCCAAACAAACTCGACTCAGTGAGACGTCCTGTCAGGGGTCACCCCGGACCCATGGGGCCCCTAATTCAACTTGGACGTAGAGAACTTCCCCTACGGGAAGTCTCTATGTCGTCACTCGTCCGTGTAAAGACACAGAGGGGATCCGGCAAAATAGAGGTCCATTACTCCAAAGATCCCCGAAGGGACCACCGAGTCGACCATTGTTTAGGCGGACGTTACGACCTCTGGACCCAAGCTAGGGACCCAACCCTTCTAGGGGACCTCTTCCCTTTCCGATGGGTGAGGGCATAAGACCGGACCTCTCAAGGCACCTGACATATCAGGTACCCCAGCGTTTCTCAGTCTGTACTGACTCGTTGAAAGTGAAAGTCACTCCAAAGCTGACACACCAACTTTGACAGAAGAAATAATTTCCTTTGAGCATAGACACTTAAAAAGATACAGTACGGAACATTCTAACCTAGGACAAAATTTTAATTATACAAACAAACATCAAACCTCGACTTAAAGCGGCCAAAAGTGACCTTTCTAGTTTTGGACCTTTCAAACTCCTCAAAATACCTAATGACGTTGTACAAGTATTTTATGGGTTACAACTGCAAAATCATCCGATACGTCTGTAGGTACCGCTAAATGATGGATATTTATTACTGCTGTTAATAGTGTTTCGACAAAGTTGCCGGTTGGGTGACGAATCCTAGAAGTATGTCTTTTTCCCATTCATGGTTGTGGGTCTCTTCAACAAACTCTTAATCTTCAACAATTAAAAGGAGTAACTATCCTATATGTCTCAAACGGTGTTTAAATTCCTTAATCTGTAAAATACACTTAGAATAATGGTTTAATTGTTCACTCAATTCTGTAGACACTATAATAACCAAATAATTGTAGAAATGTCAATTAATTCACGTGACATCTTTCAACACTAATGAAACATTTGAAAATCTAAGAAAAAGAATTACCTTTAATCCTTATATAACTTAGAAGCGCAACTTACACTAAAACAGGTAAGTCTTTCTACACTATCCTTCTCACACCGAAACCTCAGTCTCTTTTTAAGAGCTGAAGGGACCACCGAGTCTTCCATTTTCGTAGACGGATGTTACGCCCTCTGGACCCAAGTTAGGGACCCAACCCTTCTAGGAGACGTCTTCCTTTACCGTCGGGTGAGGTCATAAGAACGGATCTTTTAGGGTACCTGTCTCCTCGGACCGTCCGACGTCAGGTACCCCAGCGTCTCTCAGCCTGTGCTGACTCGCTGAATGCATATACATGTATTCAACTGAGACCACCATTTCTTGGGTGGACGGCTACGTTGTCTGTACTCAACCTAGGGACCCAACCCTTCTAGGGGACCTCCTCCTTTACCGTTGGGTGAGGTCATAAGAACGGACCTTTTAGGGTACGTGTCTCCTCGGACCTCCCGACGTTAAGTACCCCGGTGTTTCTCAGTGTTGAAACTTTATGACACAAATGATGAATGATCCATGAACTGCCTTTCGATAAATGAAAAGGTCCAACGTCACAGAAATAGATGTCCTCCTTGCACGGTAGAGTACCGTAACGACCCCCAAATTGACTCGAGTCACGAACGCCCAACGTCACAGAAAGAGATGTCCTCCTTGCACGGTAGAGTACCGTAACGNACCTTTTAGGGTACGTGTCTCCTCGGACCTCCCGACGTTAAGTACCCCGGTGTTTCTCAGTGTTGAAACTTTATGACACAAATGATGAATGATCCATGAACTGCCTTTCGATAAATGAAAAGGTCCAACGTCACAGAAAGAGATGTCCTCCTTGCACGGTAGAGTACCGTAACGACCCCCAAATTGACTCGAGTCACGTCTCGGAACCGCACATGATCCGGAGGAGATTGACAACCGAAAGGAGATTCCACAAAGAGTGTCTTTTATGTTAATCAATTAATAGACTTTTAATCATTCAGTAGTAAAACCTCCTTACATTTGTAACTATTAACCAGAACGTCTTCTTTCAAAATTTATTGGTGACATATACCGTTCGTGACGTTGCATAAAACTGAAATTTTTCAGGATTTTTAAAAAAAAACGGAAACACCGGAGAAGGCACACACAGAGACACAGACGGACATCGACCCACGGTACGTACGAGGACGAAGGAAACAGAAACCTTTTACTCCTCCAAACCTTTCCGTCGTACTGTCGGAGGTCGGGTCGTGACCACCCTACTAATTTCGGACTGGCACGAACATTTGGCTGGGTCGTTCGTCAGTCTCTCACCCGACTCTAATGGGAACTTCCGCTTTGAAATAAAGTTTGGTCAACTATTCGAAACCTGGTGAGGGTCCCGAGACTTTAAGGTGACTAACACATAGAAACGAAGACCCAAACCTCCTTGAGTTCGGGTGGTTGTTTTCCTCGGAGGCTCCCATCCATCCCGTCGAGTCCAGACACGGTGAACTGACAAATGTCTTATCAATCTTAGTGTGTCTAAGCAAAAGGGTCTCTGGGGACTCTGCCCAAAGGAGTCATTCACTGTCCTCGGACCATGTCGATCCTACAATGAAGCCCTTCTGAGCACCCGACAACTCCTACTTAGACTCACTCCTCGTCCGTCGACTCTCTGCGACGGGCGAAGGTGGGGTCGTCCTCTGCTCCACTCCATCTATTTCCCCTCCTGAACTCTCCGTGGTGCGAGGAGTGGTCTACAGTCTCTCGACTCCTCAGCAGGTCGTCTTCTATCGAACAACCTGAGTTCGGACTAACGACCCTGTCCCGGTATTTTGTCCGTGTCAAACCTTCTCTCTAACTCAGTCTTCCTTTTGACCAAAGGAGAATCCGGTCTTTTTTTCGAATAGACCGACCACTCAAAGTCGGAACAGTACGTGTTTTAGTCTTTACCACCCGTTTCTCAACTTTCAGACGTCTTTCGCTATCAACTGTAAAAACCCTCATATGTCTTTTCGATCGTCTCTGTTTCTGGCCCGGATCAATAATCTTTCGATACGTATCTTACAACCTCTTCTCCTGCGGTCACTTCTGTTCTGCACTCACCTGAGCAGTCAAATTTGTCTTATTAAATTCGGTAATAACAACTTATTTCCCGGAAGGAACAATCGTCAACATTAAAAGTAATGTTTAAATCAACGATAAACCTTCACATAAATTTACATCTTACTGATAAAAATTTGATGACGGTAGACTGTTTGAACAACCTAATAGGGGAAACAATTTTTCTAATATCCGACACCTAATATCTAGTGTACAAATACAATGACCGTAACATTGTGAGTATCCTAAATAGGGTCGGAGAAACTTCCCACCAATAGAAGACGATCAGGGAAGAAGTTTTTCCCTGAAACCTTCATTTGTGTCACTTCTCTTTCAAAAGACACGTCGTCTCCATCCACAGGTCATCCTAAGTATCGAATCTTAAACTAAATCCTTTTCCACCACACAAGTCGTCTACTAAAAACAAAAATTATGTTCATACTGAATTCGTTTTTTACGTTTCAGTCAGTCAGCTAAGTAAGGGTGAATTTTGGAAGGTCACCGACGGTAGCGCGCGTCTCGTTCTTGGAAGGACTAGACCCGGGTGTCGGAGGGGAAGGGAGGGGGCAGGAGGAGAGGTCTTGCTGTCGGGGCGACCGACCCAAAGGCGGCGGGGGGCTGACGGGTGGTCGGACCCACCCGAACGGCGGCGGAGGCACGAAGACGTGCACGACAAGGAAGGCATTCCTTGCGAAAAGGACGTCGAGTCGGGCTCCGACGGAGGAACGGGAGTCCGCCGTCACGTCCACCGACAGAGTCTCCCCGGAGAAGGCTGGTGGGGTCGATCCCGGGGGTGGCGGGGTGCAAATGGTCTAACGGGGGACCTCTGGACCTTAGTGGAATCCGTCGCAATTGTACAAACACCAGAATGTCTCAATACGTCACGGGACGTCAAGCACCGCTATGAAAAAAAGAAAATTTGTTTCGACCTGGCTACGAACTCATCTTGCGACTAAGATGGATTAGAAATTACTTGTAATTTAAGTCCTTTGATTATATTTTGTACTATAATTCATATCAATGTAAAATAACGAATTACTATTGTACAAAAGCCAAAAAGACCAGACGCCGAAGGTCAAATCCTTAGTCGTCCCGTCACCCAACGTGAACTATACCGTGTTTTTCTGTCTATCTTTTTGTTAAAATTTTAAACTTTGGTACACTGGACAATTTTAGACCATGTGAGATAGTTCATTCCAAAGAAACTTGAAGTATTGCACTAAAACCTCCGGAGTAATAACGTATAGAACTTTTCAAAACACAAAATGTCGGTAAATAGCAATCTCCCCTTTTGGGATCCGTGACAAAGATCCCGACAATAGCATCTTCGTTCCTAGTTTTGTCTTTTTGGACTAGAGAATTTTCAATAAAAGTCTCTCCTAAGGGTCCAGAAAACGGGAGGGGGAAGCGGGACAACCTCAAATCTTAAAGGAGTAAATAAACTCCCTTTTTCTCCAAAGGAAGAGAACATGTCCACCAACAACATACCTTTTGTTAGAATCTGTCATAAATTTCCAACGTGGAAATTTTCTTTTTGTTGACATAAGGTCGTTTTTTTAATTTTTTTTTTATGTCATTTTCATGAGTCCAGTAGGGACATCCAAATCTCCTACCGGTCCCTTTACACACAAAAAAGGTTTCGGAGGGTCGAGTAGGGCTACTAGTCGGTCCAGACTCGGGGTGACTGTGCGCACCTGAGGAGCGGTCTAGACCAGTCCTATGGATGTGGTGTCGAAGAACGGTGTAACGACGGCTGACAAAAACATACGGTAGTCTGTTTGTGTACACATGACGTCCAAAACAGTTTCCTCGTACAACCCCTGTGAAGACCAGAACGAAATTCGGAGCAGACAGAATACTGTACCGGAATACCGGGTCTATGGACCTTGGCCCACCGGGAAGTCGGTAGAGAATCTTGAGACGGCACATCATCTACACTGAACCCTCTACACAAAATTCCAATAGAAAATTACTCAACCCAAATTAAGTCTTTACCGGATCATTTCACTTCAGCGAGTCAACACAGGCTGAGAAACACTGGGACACCTGACATCGGGTGGTCCAAGGAGGCAGGTACCCTAAGAGGTCCGTTCTTATGACCTCACCCAACGGTAAAGGAAGAGGTCCCCTTAGAAGGGTTGGGTCTCTAGTTTGGGTCCAGAGGGCGTAACGTCCGTCTACGAAATTGGAGACTCGGTGGTCCCTGGATTCCTTTTATGTAAAATTATCAACATTTTTTTTTTTTCAAATTGTTTTCTTTATTTTAATTCATTTTATTTTTCTTGACGTCTCTTTGTAGAGTGTCATACTGTGGTCAACGAATACAGTCTTTGGACCGACAGTGGAAACTGTGTATGAAAAAAAAAAAAAAAGTTAGTCGGGCAGTGGTTCGGATAACTTTACCACAAGATTAATAAAAAGTCCGAATAGAGGGGTAGGGGTAACGGAGACGAGGTCCGGTCCGCGATAGGACTTAGCGGGCGTTATCGGAGGATGGAACGGGGCGTCCAGGGAAGAGGTCGAGCGTCGGTCTTTTAGGAACCCCAAAGAAGGGAAACCGGAATCCGACTTCAGGCCTTGGGAGGGGTGAAGGGGCCCCCGGCCACAGACAGACGTCCCGGGACAGACGACTGAACCGAGATCGAGGAGGGACGAGGGGAGGGAGGATGGGCCACTCGACGACAAAGAAAAGGTCAGAGTCGTATTCGGAGTGAAGGGACTCGTTCCGACCGTCACGGGAACATGTGGGTGACTGTCCGAGGGAGTTGGGTCCCATGAAGTGTCGAGAACCGTGGAGACATTAGTATTACCAAAGGCCAAGAGTCAATTAACGGCAGAGACAATCAGACACTTGTGGACCTTTCGGCTCACGGAGGCGCGTCAAACACAACCTAGACACCGTGTCTCGTGTTCCGAACCGGTGTGTCGTCATCCACGACGAATTCATCGACCACCAGCTAAAAAGAATATAATCTTTGACTTCCCTAGACGTCTTGAACTTATGACGAAACTCACTACAAATTAGGAAAATTTTTCGACGGTGTAGATAAAGTAAAATTGGTAAAACCTACTCTTGTTTGCAACCGTTTGAACCCGAGCGACCGACAGAACATTGTCAAAAGTACCTTTGTGGGTACGAGTGAGGGAAGACATAACGGACGTCGACGAAAATGTTGTCTCTAGCACATTGAATGTCCTGGGACTTTATAAATACCATGTTGAGAAATGTCTTTTTCCAACAGGTGGGGAACTGATCTTCTCAAGGGGTTTGATCAATTAAGAAGGTACAGAACGTCGTCTTGGACTTTGTCTAGCACCAGAATTTGAAAGAACTACTGAGAGGGTCCTTACCAGCGACAAAACAATTGACACGTCCCTGCAAAGACCCTAAACATCTTTATGAAACAAGCAGCACTCCAAACGAAGTATAAGCGACATCCGAAGATAAAAACACAGACACGGACGGTGAGTGATCACCTGGGAGTCAGGACTAAGTACTGAAACTCGACTCCTTACTCCATTGGTCCCCAAACCCCTAATTACAAATTTATTATTCTCCGAGTCTCCCTCCCGGATGTCCCGAGGGAGAGCCACTGATTTCGTTGTCCTCGAAAGACACACATTCCTTCACTCTGTAGGTCGGACCGACAAGCCGCCGTAAGGTCCACCTCCAGGAGTAGGTAGAGCCACTCGACTCGAACAGTCCGAGCCCTATCCACTCCGCAACGACGTGCTCGGCCATAGTGCGCGACAACGCAGTCGGACCCAAATACGTTCACTTTCCAACGGCACTCGGTCCAAAGGTTGGGAGCCGGGGTAAGGCTCAAAACACGAAACTGTCTGCACGAGTCCACCTCGCCGTCGGGACCCGGGACACGCACAAGTGGAAATGTGAAATTTGGCTGTGGGACGTGGGACCGAAAGGCGGTTTATAAAGAAAAGGGTCACCGACCTTTGACTAATCGATCTACCCCCTTGTTTCCACGGAAACATGACCCCGTATAACGAAAACTCTTAAATCGTCTCTCGTAAGTTTGTCTCAGACCTCCGATACGGTTTAGTACGTCTAACCCCCCCAGCGAACCAGTCCAAAGGGTACTCATCCATACATCCGTTGAACCAAAACAAGAGACAAACATAACAGGTTTTAAAGGGTGCATTTTTAACACACTCGAAAGAATTAACTAATATTTTACTGTGTATGTCAAGACTTACTTATGTCCTCTTCTGACAACTTTCTAAAAACCGGCGTAAAACGGGGTTTCTAACAAAACAGTCACCTAAATAAAGGGTTCGGTTTAATATTTATTTAAAGACAGAAACATTCTTGTGTCACACTCATGAAAGAGGTATTTACTTCGTTTTAATAGGGACCCACCATTTTCACGGGGGTCTAATCCATGGGGACCAGAACATGTAAAGAGACTTTGATCGAAGACTCCTCACAAGTCCGTGGGACTCCTTTGTAGCGACTTCAAGAGGTCCGAGACTGTGTGTCACAAGTGAATCGTAAGGGACATACTGCACCGGCACGCGTGACGACCAGATCATTCTTTTGACCCGGTCAGAAGACGGACATTGCATAAAACATGGGAAGTCAAGTCAGCTAGTCAGCACAGGCTGAGAAACACTAGGGTACCTGACGTCGTGCGGTCCGGAGGGACAGGTAGTGGTTGAGGGCCTCAAATGAGTTTGAGTACAGGTAGCAGCCACTACGGTAGATTGGTAGAGTAGGAGACAGTAGGGGAAGAGGAGGACGGAAGTCAGAAAGGGTCGTAGTCCCAGAAAAGTTTACTCAGTCGAGAAGTGTAGTCCACCGGTTTCATAACCTGAAAGTCGAAGTCGTAGTCAGGAAGGTCACTTATAAGTCCTGACTAAAGGACATCCTACCTGACCAACCTAGAGGAACGTCAGGTCCCCTGAGAGTTCTCAGAAGAGGTTGAAGACGAGGACAAACATGGGAATTGAAGGATACTTCACTTCGATGACATCAGTAGTCATTCCTCCGACCCTCAGTCCCCTGCTCCTTGACCTCCACCTTCGGCACAACGTCTGTGTCCGACCACCGCAAGGACAGCGAAACATCACAACCAACTCTGATCCTGAAATCAAGAACCCCACCACCCCCATGAAAACAGAGAAAATTAAGAATAATTACAAAAATTAGGAACCTCTAAGAAAAATCAAGTAGGAGTGGGATAAAAACTTTGCACCAAAGTGGAAGACACTGACGACAAAGGAGTAGGAGACTACTCCACACACCGAACATCCGACAGCTGGAGGGCGACACGCTACATGCTAGTGCAAAATTACGGGACAAGAGGGATAAACTGTAGTCTTTATTAGTCATCGACTGAACTTCTTATTCAGTGAGGGGTGAGGGTCCACAATGAAACGAATTTGTCATCAATAAATTAACCCACGTCGTAAAATTTTACCCTTCTAAAAAAATTTGGATTTTTATGCTCTGAGAGACTGTTCGACCTGACCGGTGTGTCTAAGGGTGTCAGGAACTTCTCTTCGACGGACCTCGTTCTCTTCGGTGTGTCAATTGCCCCGTCCACGCGAGTCGAAACGGTCTTGGGAGGGGGATGGACAAAACAGACAGAGTCGAGTCGGAGACACTTTTCACCCTTTTAATTTCTAATGCTTGAACGGGTCTTTTGACTCCCTCTCACATGAACGTCTTCTGGTCTTAAGACAAACTATGTGCAAGCAAATTAAAGTAACACTAAAATACACATAATAGGTAATGTGATTTAATGTCCGCCTGGAACCTATATAACACCCAAGTTATTTCGCTAATAGAGTTATCTCACTCAGTGTACTTACAACCGTGTTTATTCACGTAATACAGATTCTTTTTTTTGAAGTAAAATTTTATGGAAAAACGAATTTTCTTTTTTTACATTGGACTCGGGTGTCACTCAGTAGTAGAAAAACACTATCACTGTAGTTGTTAGTGTTCAAACTTTATGGCGTTCTCACTTGGTCGACACTGGGTCTCTGTGTTTTACTTGTTCACGACAACTTTTTTACCGTAACTATCTGAACGAGCTACGTCCCGACGGTGTCTGGAAGTCAAACAAATTTTTTTTTTTTTTCTTAATAGACACTCCGTGGTATTTTTCTCTAGACGGACATAGCAGACGGGTTGGAGATTTTGTGCATAAACTCGAAGTTTTCACAGGTCAAAGTACAGTAATTCAGTTTATATTTGTACGTTTAACCTCCCAAAACTTGTTTACATCCCTTTTATGTCACGTCTATTGAACAATATTTACCACACTCTTGCACACACACTCCGAATAGTCTTAAAGTACACGGCATAAATTACAAAGTATTTTAGGAACGCGAAGTATTTTAGATTGGAGTTGAAAGCCATTACAGTGCCCCTTATGAACTCTCCCGGGGGATCACCAAAAAGGACCGTGTCGTACAGAAGGATGACGTGAGGCAAAAAATAGACTATCTTTGCCCGATTATAAATTGCTCAAATTAAAGACATGGTTTATACAAAACTCAACGGGAAAGACATGTCTAAGGTGGTATCTATTTGCACATAAAAGTATCGTAAGGATATTAATAAAATAAAATAAACAAACTTGTCTTCTTCGTCTGATGTCACGGAAACCATGTCTGTGTGATTAGTTCTTCTTCTTACAAGATTGGTTGCACGACGCCGGGCTGTTGGTGTCTTTTTTCGGCGTGTAGCAGTAGTCGGACGGGGTCCTGAAGGCTGGACACAGAAGGTAGTAGCTGCACCTGTAAGAGGGCCTTTGCGTGGCGGCCCACGCAGAGATGTTCATGCCGTGTCTCTTTGGCGACCCGAAGATGTAGGCCCTGCCCCGGTCGCAGGCCCACTGGGGCGTGCCGGACCTCTTCCAGGGCCCGTAGAAGTAGAGGTCTGAGCACGGCCCCCCGGACCGAGTCTCGTGCCCCGACGACCGGCAGTTACTGCTTCAGGACCTCCACTTGCCGTAACTTCAGAGGCCCTTCTCGGAGCTGGTCCAGTGGCTGTACTACTAGCGGTTGTCGGCGTTGGAGTAGTAGTGCCACGCCGGCCGGTTGGTCTCCTTGTTGCAGCAGGCGTTGTCAGCCTGAAGCCCGTCGAGGCCGGTCAGCTGGCTGTGGTCGGAGGGGTCGACGCGCGGCGGCGGCCTCGGCTCGGACCTCGGCCCCCTCCTGCTGTCGCTGCTCCTCCTCCTGTAGCAGTAGCTCCTGTCGCCCCTCGGCGCCGTCTAGGGGTCCCGCCGTGGGTCGCGGCTCTCGGACGTCAGCGAGAGCGTCCATCTCGAGTCAAAGCTTAGACCCGTCTTGCCAAAGTAGGGACGGTTGCTTCACTCGAATGGTGGCCATCGTCCACCGCGGGTGTGCCTCAAGCTTTGCGCACGAGGTCTGGTCTTTGAGAATCTCCTTCTACCTTGTCAGTAGTGTGATACTCTGGCAGTGCCGAACTCACAGAAGACTTCCTGCTACGACACCTCTGAGACATTTAAACCGATCAACGTTCGCAATATATGGAGACTTGTTCACTAGACCCTATCCGTACTTTTTTTATATACATAGAGCGTTCGAATTTTACAATAACTTTATCATCAAACTATTAAGTATATTTGAAGCCACCCAATCTCCATTTAAGTTCAGATTTTGTTTCCCCGGAAACGATGACTTTAATACACGAAAACGATAAAACGGATATCTCTTGACCTACAACCTCGTGTAAAGGGTCTTGATTTGTGGGATTCCTGATCTAGTAAAGGCAAACTTCACCAACGTATAAATTGGACGACACGTCTCGGACCAATTAAAAAGGGAATTGATATAAAAAATTAAAGATTACACTTCTTTAGATAGTTAAGTCATGAAACCCCTGGAACCGAGGATATACGGGGCATAAAATAAAACTGAAAAATTTACAACAAGGAGACAACGATTAACATTGTCAAAAACGTTTACGAAGGGGGTGGGGGGTTAAAGATTCTTTAGTTTGGTTGACAAAAAATTCCCGACGAAGTTGAATCTTTCGTGACTTCGTCACAAGGACTTAATTCTTTAAGGATCGTTAGCAAGTCTAGACGCAAACCGGGAGGACATTGAAGGCGTAAATGTCTGAGTAAGGTAAGTCCGTAGGGAATTTACAGCACTTGCCGTCAAGGTAGTGGGGACGACTACACCCGCCGAGCGGGTACAGAACAGGAGTAAGGCTGAGAGCACCCCTTAGTAAGGAAAGAATTCAAACACATAAAACAACCAGACGAAAATATGGGAAAGTTACACAAACATCACACTTACTCAAAGTAAACTTTTTTTGTGTGGGTTTGACTCTCTAAAAATATGTGTCCTGTAGGAACACGTGAAAAATATACTTGTAAAACCCAAAAGGAATCACTCCAAACATCCTTGTGACGGAAGTGCAATACCTTTCGTACATCATAAGTGGAAACTGTCCATCTCACACAGAGCCAATTACAATCTTCCGATAAATAATGAAAGACTACGTAGGTGAATCTTGTTCCATTCTCACTCCGACGATTGAAACAAGGAACGGACCAAAGGAACATACTCTACCCGTCCGTGATGACATCGAACATATATTTCTGATTCTTATCATCCTTGATGTACTCGAGGGACACCGAATGGCTACAACGAGAGTCTCAATAAATAACTAATTAAAATACCATCCCGATCTTACCTATGGAACATTGTTAACACACGATAATTTTGTTACTTCTTAGCTTACTGAGGCAAAACTTCCTATAAAAGAGAGACACCATTTTCATATACTTCTCTTCCACTAATTTACTTCTAGTGAACTGAGTCTTATGAAGTCGCATAAAACAAGTGTAACATGGTGGTTTGTATAATAGTGATTTGATAATTGACGTGTTACAATACATTGTGTCACATGAAAAACAACTTAAGTATCTTTAAGAAAGTGAATAAATTGGTGATAAAAAATTACCGTAAGGTCCAAATTGTAAGACAACTCAAAATGGTTAAATTGAGAACTTACCGTTTTACAATCATTCATCTCCAATGTAAAGTAAATATAATGTTCGCCACGTCCCCAAGTTGTAAAATTCATTTTTATGAAAGTGTATGATGGAGAGAAAGAGAGAGAGAGAGAGAAAAAAAAAAATTGTTTCAAAATTGTAGTCTTGACAAGAGAATCCCCTTCTTTATGAAGTCCCGAACTGAAAAACTTGTTGAAAATTGACATTTTTATGTCTAGACAGAACATACATAAGTACTTTTACCTTTAGTTTCGACGATCACGAAAAATAAAATTAACAGGACGGTCTTCATATACAGTCACCAGAAAAGTTGACCTAGAGAGTAAATTTAATAACCACTTCATTAACTAATGATCTGTATAACATTTTGGTTATCTAGAACCAATATGTTATTTTACAGTTAAGTAACCATCAGACTTAACAAAGTTCACATGGAATAATTGTTTTATAGTCACCTAAGTGGAATTTTAAAATATCATGATTTACAGTTCGATTGACACTTAAAACAAGACATAGAATTCAAATACTATTACAGGAGTACTCGATAGTTGTTTTATATACATGAAAACACTTGATACTTAAAAGATTAATTTAAAATGTACGTTGTACTAAAAATGTACTTACTATGAAACAAATTTGATAGTTTACAGTCATAAAATGATGTTAAAATAATATTTTACATGTAATAGTGATTTACTTGAAACTAAAATTTTTAGTTTAATCGAAATCAACATATAATAAAAAATGTTTATTTCTATCTGAACATATTTCCGACGAAAGAACAAACGTTTTTATACACTTTTCAGTGGGTTGTTCATAAATCGTTCGTGGGTTTTATCTTTTACTTTTCCCTCTTTTAACGATTTTACTTTTCCCTCCTTTAACGATGAAATATTGTTCTAGGATCGAAAGAATTGAAATTTTTGAGTTGTGGATCTTAAAACCATCAATCCTGAGGAGTGAAATTGACGAGTGCCGGGTCGAATCCCAATCCCGTAAATTTTACAATTTAAGCCTCTTACATTCTCCAATATGTACTATGGGTAGGTCTTAATAGTGAATCTATAAACTAATAAACTTTAATCTGTTTTCAACAAAGATTTCACTGTCAAAGAGAAGGTTTAAGTTTAAGTGAATCAATATGAAAAATAGTGGTGGGATCCATATCCATAACGGATATACCTAACCTAAGTTGAATATGATTTGTGGCATTTTCCGGGCTTTATTTTATGTGGGAGAAGGACTCGGTAAAGATTAAGGCTTAATCGGATATTAACCGATTGAACTAGAGACGTGATTGAAGAGACGGTCCGTAGTACGTCCTACTGTTCGTTAAGGAAGGGGGTCAAATTTTTGTCGTTTAGGCGATTCATTTTTAGGTAGCACATGTCTCTGGGGATGTGCGGTAGGTAACCACATCTGGTCCCTTTTTACATGTTCCTTTTCGGTTGGGTAAGGACCAACAAACGGAATTCCACGTACTTAATTACCAATCGTCGTTGATCCCTATCGTAAACGAGACTAAAAGGGTAGAAAATCTGACTACTTTACAAATCAATACCCACTGGTTTGAAAATTCTCAATACACACACACACAGTCACTGAAACCATCGACTCGAGAGTTGTCTAACCCCTCGTGGAATCTTCTGAACCTTTCAGAACTGTAAATTTTCGATTACATAAGTAGATCAACGAAATGTTACAAACTACACATAGAATATTTAATTACAATTTTCAAACATAAAATAAATGTTCGACATAAATCCACGAAAGGGTAAAATTTTTCAAGAGTCAAGAGGCACATTATCCTTTAGAAAAAATTATCAAGTAATATTAATAGATCAAACGACATTAGGGGTGCCTACCTATCGTTTCAATAAATTCTATAATAATCATTTCTATTATAAAAAAGGTAATATGTTTATTATACATTTAAGTAAGTAAAAAAAANCGACATCAGGGGTGCCTACCTATCGTTTCAATGAATTCTATAATAATCATTTCTATTATAAAAAGGTAATATGTTTATTATACATTTAAGTAAAAAAAAATTTACGATTTCAAGAAAAAAAAAGGTGTTTCGTATGAATGAGTATACTGTGAAACAATGTTTTTTTTTCTCCGACTTTTATTCTCACTGATATTAACAGTGACCCTGTAAAAACTCTCACTTGCCTAAACGATAATTAATACGGCCCTGTCCTGTCGTCCGTGTTTGATTCACACATCCAATTCACATTACACTCAGAGACATAATTTCTATGACATCATATTACCGAAACTTTTCGTGAACACTTCGTGAAACAAAAGGTCAATTCTTTAAACGGCACCTTTTATGACCAGATAAAAAAAGGTCCACCCCTTTTTTCGTGACGTAACGAACGAACGAAAGGATAAAACTTTATTAAAGTTTGCATCTTGTCTCGACGCACTTTTCATGTCGGATATGGGAAGTGGGTCTAGTATGGTGTAAACAAAATGGAGACAAAAAGGACTTTGTGGACTCTTGACCAACGTCTCTAGTGTCGGGGACTCGGGGACTTCTGTGCGTACTCTCTTGTTCCTACAAGAGATTACGTAGGGAAATATGTTAGCGTCAAACCAATAGTTAAAGTTTTCTAGACTGACTCTGTCAGGATACCTAATGTGTTTTCGGCATGATCTTAGAGTTGCCAACGGGGGTATTGCAGGAGATGTCTTTTGAGGGGGGGAGGTAGGTCGTAGATTGGGCGTTGGTCCGCAACGTAAGCGTGCAGTGTAGAGACCAGAGATCAGACTTTGTCAGCGAGTCGAAAGACTGCCAAAAATTTTTCACCTCTGTTTAACAAAACATCTGACAGGGAGTTAAGCCCAAACAGACAAAGGAGTATTAATGTAAGTTCATAAACCGTTCTTATGATACTAACGCTACTATATAGGAGTATAATGGTACAGTCCACCGTGTAGTACAGTAAAATAAAGTTATAACAACTGCAATTTTGTGAAAGTTTTGAAGAGAAGAACACGCAAAGGTAATAAGATTAATGAGAATCCGACTATTTGTGGGTGCCCCTGAATCTAGGTAAGTTAGGTGCAAGAATTAACAAAAGATTAACCCCTTTGTTATCTTTTTACCACTTTACCGTACCTACAAGAACTCACGGTAAACAAATTTCATGAAAACACCTGGGTCACTAATAAAAAAGACCGTGACTGGACTCACCTTTCTTTGGTGGGGTCACTTTGACTTTAGGACGCCAGTACAAGAGGTCTCTCGATTGACCTCTGAGGGCGGAAACCTCAGAAGACCAACACTTATGGTATTTGGGTCCAGGTTAACGAAGTGAATTTTTTTTTTTTTTTCCAACTAACCAAGTGTCTCGACTTGTCAGTTCCGATCTTGAAGTCGTCTCTATGATATAATTTTCACGCCGACCCTCTTGGATCATGTCACTCCCCTTACCGGACATAAACGAACTAGGTTTGCCCTCGGTGACTCGGTGCCCACAGGCTCCACACCGACCACGTCGGCTCTTTGACGTACAAATTGCTGCACGCACGCACAATCGACGAGTCAGTACAGGCTGAGGGGAACTTCTGACGTTGCGCGGTCCGAGGAGACAGGAACCCTAAGAGGTCCGTTCTTGCGACCTCACCCAACGATACGGCAGGGGGTCCCCTTAGAAGGACTGGGTCCCTAGTTTGGGTGCAGAGCTTCAGAGGACGTAACCGTCGGGCCAAGAAGTGCTGATGACGGTGGACCCTTCGGGAATTGAGACACATCAAAATTAATTAAATAAATTAATCTTTATTTACCTCGCTCACCGACGATATAAAATGTTGTGTCCGATCTTAGAGGTAAAAAAAAGAAAAATTTGATTAAAAATAACCGTATATCTACGGAATAATCTTAGAGACAAAGACCGAAACGAAAGGACAAGTAATAAAAAAGAGTCCGTTTACTGGGGAAACACCATTGTTTTTACAAGACGTCGTTGAGATCGTACGGAAGACGGTAATTGATGGGTGGACCTTCCCTCGGAGGGGAAGGGCGATTACCGTCAGCTCCGGAGTTTCGGATGAGAGGCTCCGGGACAGGTCAAGGTCTGGGTACAGACCCGTCCCAGCCACTCGCCGCCATGGAGTTTATCAGTCCCTTAGTCCCGAGACAGTGGAGTGCTTCCTTATGACAACCAGTGAGTCAGCATAGGTTGAGAAACGTCGGGGTACGTGACATCGGGTAAGGGAAGAGGTCCCCTAGAAGACTGGGTCCCTAGGTTGACCGAGAGGACGTAACGTCCGCCTAAGAAAGGGCAGACTCGGTGGTCCCTTTAGAGCTTTCTTCCTCGGACACTTTCGTGTCACTCACGTCGCGCAGTGAACGCCGAAACAAATGCTCACAAGCCCACGTGGAAAGTGTACTTCCTCTCTCAATTTTCGTATTCGACGACACGTTTTCCGTGTACCCCTGTCTGTCGTCGGGAGCGGTTCCTTTTACCATTTTCATCTTTACTTTAAACCCCCAGATTACCCCACAAGACTTAAACTTTCTTTCCAAATTTAGAGTATTATCACTGTAACCTCCCCCTCCCAAGTCCATAACAAACAAACCGGACATAAATGGTATTGCTTTAGCCTATATTTAGATCACATATTTCTCCTGTACTTGGGTTGTCCTCGAAGTCAGACTGCACCGTCTCCCTGAGGTCCCGGGGACCTTCAGGTCCCCAATCCTGCGTCACGAGAGTGACAACCCTGCGACCCAAGGGAGGAACGAGTCCCTTGATTCTAGGACGTTCCTTGCCGTGTCGTCCTCTTTTCTTTCTTTGCCGTCTTTCAAGTTTCACATGATGAAACCCTTATATTGTGGTCCTCTCTTAGCACCAGAATCTCGTTACCCATGTACCTTACGGGTCCCCCGACCTCACCCCCTCCCGTCCACCCCGACCATTTGGTCTCAGAGGGAAACCTATGTCTGTGTCCGTGTGGCGCCACAACAATGGTACAATGGTGAACCCTTGTATACGCGGGTGACAACGGTCGAGAAGTTTGAAAATTCCTCTATGGTCTCCCTGAAGGGGCCACCAGGTCACCGTTTCTGACGTACGAGGGTTTCGTCCCTTGGGTCCAAACTAGGGACCAGTCCCTTGGCCTAGAGTATACGTCGTTGACTTCTAGGACGTACGACGTTGATTCTGGACCGTGTTGGCCTATTTATTTTTATCTATAAAATTTTTTCTTCTATAGTCTTTAGGTCTTACAGGGTACTCTGAAGGACTAAAAATTTTGTTGGGCACTCTCTCTGGTGTGTCTGGTCGGCCGGGGTCCACGGACGTCCGACGGGTAACGGTCGCGGCAGAGTCTCCGGGTCTTGATATCTGGTAGCTGCCGAGAGTAAGGAAGTGGCACTTTGGCAGAGGACTCCTGACTTACTCCGTCACACACGTCTCCCGACTCCTGTCACGGGTCCCTAATTATTCGGGGGTGACCTACAGCCGACAAGACAGGCAAGAGTCCCTCTACCGACTCCGGACCTCCCTAAGCCACTGGTCGGGTCTCGTCAGGAGGGAGACCCACTGTGGTGTCGCACCAGGGGTCTGTCGTCGAGGTCGTAGTGACCCTACGTCCAATCTCTACGGGTGCGAGTCCGGGGTGGAGACAAGACGCCTTGTCTGAGAGACGACCACCCCGGGCCTCAGATGTAAAATTGTTCGAGAGGGGTCCACGAAGGACACATGTCCTGTCAGACTTTTCAAGACTTTAGGTAGACATAGTCAGAATCGTCTTGACGAAATTCCTTGTGCCGAATATTAGTGAAGATTTTAAGTATTTCTACATGTCTTTGGAAGTAAAAGAGCAGACCGTATATGGCACGACAATTGAACCGTTTTCGTTCGAAGCCAGAGGTCGGGAGACACGTTCCCTAGGGTGAGGGAATTTAATCATATTAGACTGAAAGGTCTTAACGTCACAACTAGCTCATATCATTGAGGGGTGTCTTTAGTAATCTCCGTACGTCTTTGTTCGGAGCCTTTTGAGGCCCGACCTAAAAACACAGCCCGATAGGTCGTTTCCTCTTCTGTTTTTTCCGATCTTAGACTACTTGTCAGGGTGGGTGTCTACCATAGTCATGTCGTAAGGAAAGGGCAGGGTAGGGGGTCGTTGCGGACTCTGCTGCTCGCTTATCGTAAGTGCCGTAACAAGGTGCGGCTGGACCTCGTCCAAGGTGAGCCTACTTTCTTGTTCCACGACAAGAATTCCTTGTATCCTCAGGACAAGGGCCCGAGAGACAGGACACGGTCGAAATTTAGACACGACCCGTCAGTCAACGTTTAGTCCAAAAGGGGTTGTAAGGGTCTTCGGACGTCGACGACAGAGTCCATACACGGGCCCCACTGAGTCCATTTTGAGACATACGAATCACTGAGTCTTTCATTTAGTAATTGAACCACTTTACGATGGACGGCTCGTGCTGACTTCGCTGGGACTTCTTCTCCCGAAACCTTACACCCGGAAGGTTATTACGGCACTACTACCCTTGTCGTCAGGACGAGTCACAACGAAGAGCCCACCTAGCCACTGAGTGGGGTCTTAGTAGACCCTAGTCTTTCTTCGAGGTCAGTCAGTGACAGTCCTCCTTGTTAGGCGTGGTCCATAGAATGGTTCTTACGTCCAAAGTAGTCACACTTAGAGATAGACCATTTCGTCCTTTTGCACTCTTTCATAAGAACCAAATTTTTGTGTGTGTGTCTATTGAAAACGGCCCACCTCCCACTCAGATGACAATCGTAAATTTTAGAGTGGTCCTTAAGTTCATCTACGATCGGAATACAAGTCTATAAACTTTACTTCTATTTTACCTGATTGCCGAACTTGTCACGTTATACAACTTGTGACGTGTTGTATAATTGGTTGACCTGTTAGCACCCCACTACATTGGTATGCGAATCTTCGGGTCCTTGTCCCCTTTCGGGACCTTAATCTCCCTTTTGGGTGGTAAGTCCGGACTTGTCTTCAGGAACCGATGACTGTCTTAGAGGGAGGGGAACTGAAGTCTGCTCTGTTTGGCTCGCTCAGACAGTCTATGTGTGTCTGTCCAAAATTGATCAACTAAAAATTTGACTCATGTACGTAAATATGTATGTGTTTAGATCAGACGACCGTGCACCTTAATTGTAGTTGCATGACTTTTTTTTTTTTCTACCTATTTTTCCCTGAAGGGACCCTCAGGTCATCTATTCTGAGACGTAAAGATGAAGTTGCCCGTGTCCAAGCTAGGGACCAACCCAACCCCTTGATTTTAGAACGTCCGGTGGACCACACCGGGATTTAATTTTTTTTTAAAATTTAGATATTGTAATTGCATTACGTGTGAAGACCGTGTTTTACGGTATGTTTTACGGTCTTCACCTTTACAATCAACGAGTCAGTACAGGCTGAGACACTGGGGTACCTGATATCGGGGGTCAGAGGAGACAGGCGTCTTAAGAGGTCCGTTCGTATGACCTCACCCGACGGTAAGGGAAGAGACCCCTTAGAAGGGTTCGGTCCCTAGTCTGGGCCCAGAGGACATACCGTCCCATTAATAAATGGGAGACTCGGTGGCCCCTTCGGGTGTTTTGATGTGTTATGAACCTTTTATTGAAGTTTGTTTAGAGTGGGGCATTACCGGTAACATTATTAAAAGGTCAGGGAACACCTTTTGTTCTCATTTTGGAAACGTTATTTTACCAGTGTCAATTTTTTTTTTTTTTCCAGTGTCAAGGCAACGACGGGTACTCCCAAGAAAATCGCTCGACCGGAGGTGCCGGTGGGAGGCGGGGGCACCCCGGAACCGACCACGAGGGCCCCGGACACGGGTCACCCCGACCGCACACGGAGGTAGTCGGTTCGGCTGTCCCCTCCCTCCCCTTTATTTGTTCCTTCCCTCTCTCGGTCCTCTCCTCCGGCTCACCGGCCCTTCGACCGGTTTACCGTTTCCCGACTTACCCGATGTAGTCGAAGACTGTCGCGGAGTCTATAGAGGCTGCAGGACAGGGCGACGACGTACTTACGGTCCCTTGTGTTTTGGGGAGACGGACCTGCAGTGGTTCTTAAGTATTTACAACGAAAAATTTTGTCGTGCAAATCGTCTCGTTTTACAAGTATTAAAACTTCCCACTTTTGGACCAGTGGAACTGCAAAGAATTAGTTCAACACTTCAAGTTCAAGTCGGACGGTTGAAGAACAAAATTAGTACCAATCGCAAAAAGGAGAAAACGTCCCAAATGCGAACTTACAGCTTCTGAAGATCCTCCTCCTTTCTATGTTCTGACTATTACGAATGCTAGACTAACCCCCCAAAAGAAAGGGAGAGGAGAAAATCGGAACGTTTCTGTTTGTTACCAATTCCTACCTATTTTATAAATTGTCACCGGTACGTATTAAATAAGGACTCAACAACGAATAAAGGTCGACTTATCAAACGAGAGTTAATCCTGAAGAGTCTTGGCGGTACAGAGGAACTGTTTGACTGTAATCCGAATAAAAATGAGAAAGGAAGGATTCCGATTAACAAAAATAAGAAACAACACCAACAACTTCATGAGTAAGGATCTACAAGAAAAATAGTTATTGTTTTTAGTTTTAACCTCCGTCAAAAAGAAAAAAATTTTATAAATAAGGACCCAGAATGAGTCGAATGAGTCTCGAAGTCTCTGTTAGACCCTTTCTGTTTTTATATGAACGCATATATGGACGGAGATACACACGAATCATCGAGTCAACACAGACTGAGACTCTGGGCTAGCTGACATCGGGAGGTCCGAGGAGACTGAGACCCTAGGAGGTCCGTTTTTATGGTCACACCCATCGGTAAGGGACGAGGTCCCCTAGAAAGTCTGGGTCCCTAACTTGAGTCCAGAGGACGTAACGTCTACCTAAGAAATGACAGACTCGGTAGTCCCTTACTTTAATACATGCGTTCTGACCGATTCCTTCGACACACAGATCGTTTCATTATATACTGAAGTCTTCTTTAAGATCCCTTTTTTCGTATATATATAATTTTTTTTAGGGGGGTGGAGGGATTTTTTTCGTGATAAGTCTTTCTTGGTGAGTTCAAAAAGTCATGTATACGTGTAGTTATATATGAATAATGGATTACACACAAAGCTGTCTTTATCCTACAATGTATGTATAGTTAATAAGACATCGAACGAAAGAAGTCCCCTGTTATATGACACTTACAGAGACAAGACAGTTATGTCGAGACACAGTAAATATTACCTAAGGAGCGAGAAGCAATGTATCTACTTGAGAGTAAAATATTTTGGTTAAGGGATAGTAAACGACGAAGGTAAAAAAGTGTTAATATTTGTCACGACACCATTTGTCGAAACATTTATGTAGAAAAATAAGAAGCAAGTCAATCAAGGAGTCCTATCTAAAGATCTTCTCCTTAGTAATCTAGTTGTGTATACCCAAAAAAAAAAACCTCCGCCCCCGGTAACCAAGGACTATATAGGTTAAAGGAAGACCTTTCCAAGAAGATTAAATGTAAGAGTGGTCTCTATACACACTCAACAAAGGGTGAGGTTTTGTGGACTAAATAATAAAAATACGAGAAGGATTGAATCATCCCCCCTTTTCGTACAGAAATAAAATGAAACTTATAGAAACCGATAATTAGACTTCCTGAAATTTTTTTAATAAATAACCATAAAGAAGAACATAATCGAAGAGAAAACCCCAGTAAATGTTTTGTAAAATTTTGGACTCTATAGTCCCTCAATAAAAACATCAGACCCATTCCATCCTTGTCTAAGGTACGCGGGTTCCGTCCCCTGGATCCAAACTAGGGACCAACCCCTTTATTCTTGGGTGTACGGTGTCTACTCTCGACGTTGATTTCCGGAACGCACGGCACTGACTCTGGGTCGTGTTGGTTTATCTATTTATTTTTATAATTTTTCTAATTTTCACTCGACAACCAGAAAGGAATTTTACAAAATATCTAATTCCTTCAGTTGGAAACCCAGTAGTAAAAAGGGATTGATCAGTAAACGAGGAATGACACACATAGTATCATTCTTAGCGGACGGTTCGTCCTCTACGTCCAAAATAGGGACCCAACCTTTCTTAGGGACCTCCTCCCGTACTGTCGGGTGAGGTCATTAGAACGGACCTCTTAAGGCACCTGTCTCCTCGGACCACCCGACGTCAGGTACCGCAGCTTTTCTCTACCTGTGCTAAATCCTGATTTATCGTTGTCGTACAAATAGTAACCGAAAACACAAATAGGACATCCTTAAGTAATAAAAGGTACCGTTTTAGGAAATAAGCAAAGAGATCATCAAAGGGAGTGTTTAATACATTTACAAATGGGTTGAAAATAGGATTCAAGATAAGAAGATACTGACAAGAATGGAAATTTATAAATTAGGTAGGCTATTAATAGACCGGTAGTCCGTTTTCATTCCTAGACTCACAAAAAAATTTTACGAGGTAACTAATAAGAGTGTACCACATAACTTCTTCTGTGACGAAAAGTGACTTGACATTAAGTGAAAATAGTAAACGACTAAAGAATCAACCGAATTTAAGTCTTTTGCTTCTAGTACCGTAGGCCAGGGTAGTGAAGTACCCTTTATCTACCCCTCTGTCACCTTTGTCACAGTCTGAAACAAAAAATCCCGAGGTTTTAGTGACGTCTACCACTCACGTCGGTACTTTAATTTTCTGCGAATGAGGAACCTTCTTTTCAATACTCGTTGGATCTATCGTATAAGTTTTCGTCTCTGTAATGAAACGGCTGATTCCAGGTGGATCAGTTCCGATACCAAAAAGGTCATCAGTACATACCTACACTCTCAACCTGACACTTCTTCCGACTCGCGGCTTCTTAACTACGAAAACTTGACACCACAACCTTTGTTAGAACTCTCAGGGAACCTGACGTTCCTCTAGGTTGGTCAGGTAAGACTTCCTCTAGTCAGGACCCACAAGAAACCTTCCTTACTACGATTTCGACTTTGAGGTCATGAAACCGATGGAGTATCCTTCTCAACTGAGTAACCTTTTCTGAGACTACGACCCTCCTCCTACGACCTCCGTCCTCCTCTTCCCCTGCTGTCTCCTACTCTACCGACCTACCGTAGTATCTGAGCTACCTGCACTTAGACTCACTTGAGGCCCTCAACCACTACCTGTCCCTCCGGACCGCTCGACGCTAAGTACCCCAGCGTCTCAGCCTGCCATGACTTGACTTGACTTGACTTGATCTACAGGAACCCAAACAAAACCGGTTTAGTGACCGAACAATGAGACAGAAGAAACCCCGACCAAGTACGACCAAACTAATAACTTTGAAGTTTTATGTAAAATCACAGATGTATCGATTAGAAGAAGAAGGGGGAGTTCTTAAATGAAAAATGTTTTAGTCAATAAACCTACTTTTTATTTAAGTGTACTGAGTTTGTTGGTTTTTTGAAAAAATTTCATGTACCAGATTTCTTTTGCCACCGGAGGTTTCCCGAGGGTGGTGACTCTTGACGGGTCTCGACGACGACGGACGTAGACAGGTGTGCCGCTCGGGGTCGACGCGGAGGGTTGGGTCGGAAACGTCCTCTGAGGGTCACAGTCCCCCATTATGTGGACACTAAGGTGACTCGACCCTCAATCGCGACGGTGAGTTCGTGAAGCCCAAACCCCGAAAGGACCACCGAGTCACTCATTCTTAGGTGGACGGCTGCGTCCCCCGTGCTCGAGGTGGGGACTAGGGTCTTCTAGGGTGTGCGGTGTGTCGTTCATGGGGAGACGTAGTGTCGGTACCCGGACGTTAGATCCGGGGCCCTCGGTTTTGGTACCCCGGACGGGCGAGACCTCGGACACGACACGACACTCTCTGCGACGGTGTCATTCTCCGGGCACATGGGGTCGATCTCTTTCGGGCGAGCGTCGTCACTCCTGGATCACGTCGGTTTTTATTTGCTTAGTTATAATTTAATAAATACTTTAGTCTAAGGAGTACGGAGACCTTGTTGTCCGTTTCCTTCCTTGACGCCACAATCGACCGTATCAACCAGGGGTAGTGGTTCACCTTTGATCAGATGTTAAGGTTTTACCTCCTCCCAATGGACCGCATCCTTGTGCAGACGATGAACTTTACTCAGTGGGTCCTCCATTTACCTTCCTGTGAGTCGAGTCAAGTCAACGAGTCAGCACAGGCTGAGACGCTGGGGTACTTGGCGTCGTACGGTCCGGAGGGACAGGTAGTGGTTGAGGGCCTCAAGTGAGTTCGGGTACAGGTAGCTCAACCCCTACGGAGGTTGGTAGAGTAGGAGACAGCAGGAGAAGAGGAGGACGGAAGTTAGAAAGGGTCGTAGTCCCAGAAAAGTTTACTCAGTCGAGAGACGTAGTCCACCGGTTTCCTAACTCAAAGTCGAAGTCGTAGTCAGGAAGGTTACTTATAAGTCCTGACTATAGGGAATCCTACCTGACCGACCTAGAGGAACGTCAGGTTCCCTGAGAGTTCTCAGAAAATGTTGTGGTGTCAAGTTTTCGTAGTTAAGAAACCGCGAGTCGAAAGAAGTGTCAGGTTGAGAGTGTAGGTATGTACTGGTGTCCTTTTTGGTATCGGAACTGATCTGTCTGGAAACAACCGTTTCATTATAGAGAGGAAAACTTATACGATAGATCCAACCGGTATTGAAAAGAAGGTTCCTCGTTCACAGAAAATTAAAGTACCGACGTGAGTGGTAGACGTCACTAAAACCTCGGGGGGTTTTATTTCAGACTGTGACAAAGGTGACAAAGGGGTAGATAAAGGGTACTTCACTACCCTGG
>SJYO01030758.1:1031322-1052993 GCA_006410555.1 Capra ibex
GGAAGAGGTTAAACCTTGGTCAGACAACAAGGTACAGGTCAAGATTGACAACGAAGGACTGGACGTATATCCAAAGAGTTCTCCGTCCAGTCCATCAGACCCTAAGGGTAGAGAACTTCTTAAAGGGTGTCAAAGAACACTAGGTGTGTCAGTTTCCGAAACCGTATCAGTTATTTCGTCTTCATCTACAAAAAGACCTTGAGAGAACGAAAAAGGTACTAAGTCGTCTACAACCGTTAAACTAGAGAGACCAAGGAGACGGAAAAGATTTTGGTCGAACTTGTAATCCTTTAAGTACCAAGTGCAGAACGACTTCAGACCGAACCTCTTAAAACTCGTAATGAAATGATCGTACACTCTACTCACGTTAACACACCATCGAACTCGTAAGAAACCGTAACGGAAAGAAACCCTAACCTTACTTTTGACTGGAAAAGGTCAGGACACCGGTGCCGACTCAAAAGGTTTGAACGACCGTATAACTCACGTCGTGAAAGTGTCGTAGTAGAAAGTCCTAAACTTTGTCGAGTTGACCTTAAGGTAGTGGAGGTGATCGAAACAAGCATCACTACGAAAGATTCCGGGTGAACTGAAGTGTAAGGTTCTACAGACCGAGATCTACTCACTAGTGTGGTAGCACTAATAGGCCCAGTACTTCCAGAAAAAACATGTCAAGAAGACACATAAGAACGGTGGAGAAGAATTATAGAAGACGAAGACAATCCAGGTATGGTAAAGACATGAAATAACACGGGTAAAACGTACTTTACAAGGGAACTATAGAGATTAAAAGAACTTCTCTAGAGATCAGAAAGGGTAAGACAACAAAAGGAGATAAAGAACCGTAACTAGCGACTCCTTCCGAAAAATAGAGAGGAACGATAAGAAACCTTGAGACGTAAGTCTCCGAATATAGAAAGGAAAAGAGGAAACGAAAAGTGAAGAGAAGAAAAGTGTCGATAAACATTCCGGAGGGGTCTGTCGGTAAAACGGAAAAACGTAAAGAAAAGGTACCCCTGCCAGAACTAGGGACAGAGGACGTGTTACAGTACTTGGAGTCAGGTATCAAGTAGTCCGTGAGATAGATAGTCTAGATCAGGGAATTTAGATAAAGAGTGANCTTGGAGTCAGGTATCAAGTAGTCCGTGAGACAGATAGTCTAGATCAGGGAATTTAGATAAAGAGTGAAGGTGACATATTAGTATTCCCTAAACTAAATCCAGTATGGAATTACCAGATCACCAAAAGGTATGAAAGAAGTTGAATTCAGACTTAAACCGTTATTCCTCGAGTACTAGACTCGGTGTCAGTCGAGGGTCAGAACAAAAACGGCTGACATATCTCGAAGAGGTAGAAACCGACGTTTCTTATATTAGTTAGACTAAAGCCACAACTGGTAGACCTCTACAGGTACACATCTCAGAAGAGAACACAACAACCCTCTCCCACAAACGATACTGGTCACGTAAGAGAACCGTTTTGAGATAATCAGAAACGGGACGAAGTAAGACATAAGGTTCCCGTTTAAACGGACAATGAGGTCCACAAAAGAACTGAAGGATGAAAACGTAAGGTCAGGGGATATTACTTTTCCTGTAGAAAAAACCCACAATCAAGATTTTCCAGAACATCTAGAAGTATCTTGGTGTCAAGTGATGACGGGTTATTTTTTCTTTTAATTTTCGATTTATCTCCTACAGAAGAGAGAGGAGGGACCGACACCCCTACAAAATTCAAATCGACTGACCTACGGGAGCGGACGGGGGACTTCGAACTGGACCACCGGCTTTCTTGGACTTCGTAAACCCCTACAAATGCGCCGTCGTCGCCTTGGGCCTCCAGGGGTAAACACGGCGGGGACGCCGGACTGGGAGCCGATGCGAGTCGACGGACTGGATAAGTGAGGACGTGTAGAAAGTACGGACCACGAAGTCGAAAGAAGAGTCCAGACACTCCAGGGTCTTTAGGAAGGTTATTTGAAGAAAAACGAATTTTTTTTTTTTTTCATGTACCACTTTTGTGAAAGTGGAGGAAACCAAGGGTCAAATGGGTTGACAGTAAGGGAAGGGAGTTCGTTGTGAATACTAAACAAAGAACGAATAGAGAGGTCTCTGAAAAAATTTTGTATTTGGTGTGTCATGTTTTTACGTAATACAAAGGAGAAGAATAATATATTTTCATCGTATAAGATGGGAAACGAAGAGAGTAAACTACATAAAACCATTAGAAGGGTGTAGTGATGTATGTTTAGAAGGGGTAAGTAAAAAAGAGATAAGAAAAAAGATTTCTGTTTGAAATTTAACACCTCAATAGAACCTCAATGTCCTTCTAACGTGCCTATCATGTCGTAGTGGGTCGAGGGAGACTACGTTTGTACAATGTGGTGGTACCATGTAAACAGTTTTGATCTTTAATTGTAACCATGCACAGAAGTAGACGACTCCAACGGTATTGTTTTATGGTGTCTGACCCATCGAACTTGTTATCTTTACATAACGGAGTGTCAACACCTCAAACATTCAAGTTCTAGTTCCACGACTGCACCAAATGAAGGCCTCCCGACAAAGAGAGACACGGGAGTGCACCGGAGAGGAGACACATTCTCTCTCCCCCGAGCTCGAGCGCGCGTACAGAAGAGTATTTCTGGATTTCCGTGTCTAGAATATCCTAGTTCCGGTGTGGGAATGCTAGAATAAATCGAAACCCATAAAGGAATCTCCGGGGCAGAGGTCTATGTGGGTGTGATCCCAAATCTCCAAGTCATGTACTTGAACCCTTTCCACTTCTCCTAGTTGATAAGTCAGATATGGTCCTGTAATAATGAGTGACTTGAAATCTGAAATAAACTTAAAGTGGTAAAAAGGTTATTATAGAGGAAAGACAAGGTCCTAGATCAGGTCCTATAGTGTAACGTAAATTAGGGGTAAGTGTAAAACTTGGGACCAAACCCCTTGATTCTAGGGTGTACGACGCACCACACCGGTTTTTGTAAAAAAATTTTTTCTTTTTTTCTCTAGGAAGACCGAAGATCAAGTGTAAAGAACTCCTTATCACCAAGGTTCAATAACCTGTCTAACCGACTTGGTCTTAGACGTAAAATGGTTTTAGGGGTCCTCTACATAGTAAGTGGACTATGTGACTTCAAATCCTTCGTCACTAGATCTCTACTTAAAGTTGGTCTCATCTTTAGGGTAGATATGACAGGGACTGATGACCCCATGTCAGACCCTCCACCACGGGTCGAGACGAACTTAACGGGGGTTCCCCACCCCGAGTGGTGAGGACCTGGGATAGACGACGAAGTGTATGTCGAGTTGAAGTCTTTGAAAGGGGAGTGAAACTCTACTTTAACAGAAGGGAAATTATTATGGAAACATCCACAAAGGGGAACGACACATTGTGTAAGGGTGCTTGAGTCTCCGAATTTTTGTTGTGTGTACACAGTAGACTCAAAGACCCCCAGTCTTCAGATCCCTGTCAATGGACCTAGGACCGAGTCACAGAGAGTCCGATGTCACTTCCACGGCTGACCCCGGCAGACCTAGGTGTAGGTTGCAGTTCGTGTAAGTGCAGTGAACCCCCATCTTATAAGTAAAAGACGTAGACATCTTGACTCCGGGACCTGAGACCTCCGCGGTCGGAAAGGGTGGGTGCCGGGGGTCTCCCACCTCGTGTCGTACCGACGAGCGAAAGGAGGTCCGGTCGCCCTCTTACGAAGGGACTTAGGAAGGTCGAGACTGGACATTTCGGCGAAATTCCCGCGGAGACGAATCCACTCCAGGTGGGTTCTATTCAAGGAAAAACTAATTGATGGTTCTGTGGAATTTCTTATCCCGAAGGGACCACCGAGTCTACCGTTTCTTAGACGGACGTTACGGTCTCTGGGTCCAGGTAAGGGGACCTCATCCTTTCCCGTTGGGTGAGGTCATAAGAATGGACCCTTTAGGGTACCTGTCCCCTCGGACCTCCCGATGTCAGGCACCCCAGTGGTTCTCAGCCTGTACTGACTCACTGAAAGTGAATGAAGGAATCGTTCAGTTGACTGGTCATTGGAGTAGTGCCCTTCCCATAGGGTGATAGAGGAGACCAAGGTGGGTGTGCACCCCTACTCCACGCCAGGTAGTCACCCGACCTTAAGGTGTGTTGAGGTCTCCCACGGTATGTGTGATAGCAGATACACTCACCACAGGACCTCAAAACGTTGCTGGTCCGACGTGTCAATTCGTCCACCCTGACGAGACTTAAAAGTGCAAGGACCGAGTCAACAAGAAAAGAGTCTTCGGGGTATCTTAAGGAACTGGGGAAGGACCGTTATAAGGAAATCTATTAGGTTTGAAAGAGGTCCGTCTTGTCGAGGTCGGGGAAGTTTGACAGTAGTGTACAGTATTCCAGTGTACTGGTAGTGTACTTTAGTCAAGTCAAGTCAGCGAGTCAGCACTGATAAACGTTGGAGTACCTGACGTCGTGTGATCCGAAGGGACAGGTAATGGTTGAGGGCCTCAAACGAGTTTGAGTACAGGTAGCTCAGTCACTACGGTAGGTTGGTAGAGTAGGAGACAGCAGGGGAAGAAAAGGACGGAAGTTAGAAAGGGTTGTAGTCCCAGAAAAAATTGGTCAGTTAAGAAGTGTAGTCCACTGGTTTCTTCACTCGAAGTCGTAGTCAGGAAGGTTACTTATAAGTCCTGACTAAAGGAAATCCTACCTGACCAACCTAGAAGAACGTCAGGTTCCCTGAGAGTTCTCAGAAGAGTTTGTGGTGTCAAGCTTTCGTAGTTAAAAAAACCACGAGTCGAACCAAATACCAGGTTGAGAGTGTAGGTGCCTACTGATGACCTTTTTGGTATCGAAACTGATCTGTCTGGAAACAGTGTTTCATTACAGAGACGAAAAATTATACGACAGATCCAAACAGTATCGAAAAGAAGGTTCCTCGTTCACAGAAAATTAAAGTGCCGACGTCAGTTCTAGACGTCACTAAAATCTCGGGTTCTTTTATTTCAGACAGTGACAAAGGTAACAAAGGGGTAGATAAACGGTGCTTCACGACTGGGTTACTTGTCATCCGGTGGTCCGAGGAGACAGATACCCCAAGAGACCCGTTCTGACGACCTCACCCGACGGGAAAGGAGGAGGTCCCGTAGAAGGACTGGGTCCCTAACTTGGGTGCAGAGAACGCAGAGGACGTGACCGGCCGCCCAAGAAATGACGATCACGGTTGACTCTTCAGGGTACTTGGAGTTTAGCCAGTATTTGACTGAAGTACAAGTCAAACAGAGTTGTCAACAGCAAATCAGCGAGTCAAGCACAGAGAAAACGTTGGGGTACCTCACATCGGGCGGTCCGAGGAGACAGGCACCCTAAAAGGTGCGTTCTTGTGACCTCACCCGACGGTAAAGGAAGACGTCCTAGAAGGACTGGTCCCTAGCTTGGACCCAGAGGACGTGACGCCCGTGCAAGTAATGGTGACTGGATGACCCTTCGGGACCGGACCTGTCTGTAAATAATTTACGGAAGAACCACTGGTTTAGGAACGGTGGTAGTCGGTACAATGGATAGACCGGTAGAAGAGACAGGAGGGACCTTTCGTGAGATCAAACAGCTATAAGGTGAATATTACATCCTCAATAACTCGTTAATGAGACACGGTCGGTCACGAATTTCGTCAGCTGCATCTGACAGAGTGACTTAGTACAGTCGTCGTGGTACTGCAACATAGTACGGCGAAATAACTACTCCTTTAAGTCCGTGTCTCTTCAATACATTGAGATGGCGCTAGTGTGTCGAAAACCACCGACTGAGATCTCCGACACGACAAACATAATCGGTGACGGACCGAGGGAGGGTCTCCAAGTGAGACTTGGACCGTCCCGGGGAAGTCCTCGGTCTTCTGGCAGGTGAAGAGTGCGAAACGTGACGTTAGACATGTAAAAGTAATTTCGTAGGAGTAAGAGTAACCGAAATATCGTGGACACATTAAAGTGATAAAATTCAATTTAAATTTTAGTCAATTTTTTAAGAGGGACAGGCCGAAGGGACCACCGAGTCACCATTTCTTAGACGGACGGTTACGTCCTCTGTTCCCAAACTAGGGAGTAGTTCTCTCTAATTTTTGGATAGAAACCCCGAAGGGACCACCAGGTCACCAATTCTTAGGTGGAACGTTACGGTCCCTGTGGTCAAGCTAGGGACCAGACCCTTCTAGGGTGCACGACGTCGTTGATTCGGTGTTGCTGAGTCGGAAACGAGGTGTCGGGCCCTTGGCGCCGATGACCCCGGGTGTGTGGATCTTCTCTTCGGCGACTTACTCTTGGGGCACGTGGTGCTCTCTCACCGCGGATGAGTGACGTTGGTCTCTTTCCGGGAGCGTCACTTCTGGGTCGTCTCGGTTTTCATTTGTTTGTTTGTTTTAACAATAAAAAATTCTTCAGATTTTTTTTAAGAGAGACAGTGCGATATCTACGCCAAAGAGTATAGGAGTTATTAGAAGTTTTTTCATTTATGAAGAAATAAGAAACGATTTGAAGTGACAATGTCGGTCTCCGGTGAGAACCGAGTAACAGGTGACGACCATACGGACGTCCGAAGTACATCTCGTCTTAGAGTAAATGATTCTCGGATGACACATCTGTGACGACATGGTACATTGCGGTTCCTGTCGTTTCCCGGAAACTTGGGTTCACTTTTCTCTGTGTCCGAGGATTTCGTCCTTTTGTTTATATGAGGGTGCAGGGTTTGGCAGACTGCTTATGACAAAATGGTCCCGTGAAGTAAAAGATTGAAGTCTAGGTAGAGTCACACTATGTTCTCCTTCTCGGTACCCGAACTTTGGGTCGGGGTGAATCAAGGTACGTACCCGGACCCGGTGTCAAAGGACTCGGAGTCAAAAGGGTCGAGGTTTTGTCTTTTGGTTCAGGTGTTAAGGAAAAAAAAAAAAAAAAACCATGAAAATTTTAGGACCCTTGTTTTGGTGAACGAAAAAAGAGGTAGCCCGGTCGTTTTTACACTACTGGTCGTTTCGGACTCGGCTCGACCGTACTCTGAGTAAATTCTGGAGGTCAATCGAGTGCCTTCCACTTACGACTGTGTGAGACGACTCTTTATGTTTCGAGCTATTGTCCCACAACGGGGGAGTTTTCGGGTCCTCAGGACTAAGACTTTGGGCGACCGGGGTTCCCAAAACGTAATCATTACCGCCCGGACATTATGGTCAAGCCGGACACCGGTCATCCTCTTAAACGTCTTCCGGGATTCGAGTACAGACCCAGTGGACTCAGGACGGGGAAGTGTGAAAGGACCCGTCGTAGAAGGGAGGTCGCAGACAAATCTACCTCCGTCTTGTTTGTCGGACCCTGGGTGTAAAGTCCTTGAACAAGTCAACAATTTAGCACAGACTGAGAAACACTGAGGTGTCTGACCACTGCTGGTCCAAGAAGTCAGGTACCCTAAAGGGTCCGTTCTTGTGATCTCACCCGACGGTAAAGGAAGAAGTCTCCTAGAAGTGCTGGGTCCCTAGCTTGGGACCAGAGGACGTGACTGTCCGCCTAAAAAAAAAAAAATTTGGTGGCTCGGTGGTCCCTTCGGAGTATAAAGTCATCGACCTCCCCATTTTCGAGGAGAAAGGAGATTTGGGCACTAAGAGGAGAGTGAAGGGTCCTTTGTACGTCGCGATCGGTCTTTCGGTTTGCTGTGAATCCCTCGTGAAACTTGGAACTGGGAACCGGGGAACGGAGGTTTCGATGTTCTGGGAAACACATCGAGACACCGCCTTTCTTTTCGGTGTCACTTTTTGCCTAGTTTAAGGACCCCTCTTAATCTTCGGAAGAAAGTGTCTCTTTCTTACCCTACACGACAGAGGGTAATGATATCTCTCTAGTAAAGTTTTGACACAAGCTTTTTTACGAAAATTTCGGACCGAAAAGTGATACGAAGAGAGTTCTCCCCAATACAAGATTTAGTAAAACGACCACCCCTCCGTCTCTACGATTCGTCCTCTCGCTGAAGTTTAGATCTCTTTGCACGAAGAACTCCTGCCTGAACATACACGTTTCCGTCGGTGATCTGACGAAGCCAGTGGGGGGTCTGCCGGCGGCACCCGAGACGGGACCCTGGAAGGACAGACTGCCACCAGAATGTGGAATCGTCTTCCATGCTCCATCGTCTTCCATTCGAATTTCCCACGTAGTCAAACCCCCCGCCTTTTGCCCGGTGCCTTCTTGCCGGAGCTTCTGATCCGCCTTTCCGTCCCTCGCACCAGTCGGGGCCCCGCCGCCTCCGGAGGTTGTCTGTGTGCCCTGAGGCTACACCTCGGACCGTCCGCACCCCGCACAGGTCCCCTGGGACCCCCGTCTTGGGTCTGTGGAAGTGCCTGGTTCTCCGGTCTCTCTCTGACTCCGGTTCACTCCGTCTCACACGGTTGATCCCGTAGAGTAATTGACGGTACAGCGTCACGTCCGGGTACCGAAGGATTCGAAAGGAAAGGATAGCTCTCTTCGGCGTCGACTTACAGACACATCTGACAGTTTCCCGTGGTATAACTTTCTATGTCTGTAAATTCGTATCAGGTCATGTCAGTGAGTCAGCACAGGCTGAGAGACGCCGGGGTACCTGACATCGTGCAGTCCGAAGGGACAGGTAGTGGTTGAGGACCTCGAAGGAGTTTGAGTACAGGTAACTCAGCCACTACGGTAGGTCGGTAGAGTAGGAGACAGTAGGGGAAGAGGAGGGTAGAAGTTAGAAAGGGTCGTAGTCCCAGAAAAGATTACTCAGTAAAGAAGTGTAGTCCACCGGTTTCATAACTCGAAGTCGTAGTCAGGAAGGTTACTTATAAGTCCTGACTAAAGGAAATCTTACCTGACCAACCTAGAGGAACGTCAGGTTCCCTGAGAGTTCTCAGAAGAAGTCGTGGTGTCAAGTTTTGGTAGTCAAGAAGTCACGAATTGAAAGAAATATCAGGTTGAGGGTATAAATGTACTGAAGACTTTTTTGGTATCGAAAGTGATCTACCTAGAAATAGTCGTTTAATTGCAGAGACGAAAAATCAACAGATCCAACCAGTATTGAAAGGAAGGTTCCTCATTCGCAGAAAATTTAAGTACCGACATCAGTGGTAGACGTCACTAAAACCTCGGGTCTTTTATTTCAGACAGTGACAAAGGTAACAAAGGGTAGATAAACGGTACTTCACTACCCTGACCTACGGTACTAGAATCAAAAGACTTACGACTGAAAATTCGGTCGAAAAAGTGAGAGGTGAAAGTGAAAGTAGTTCTCCGAGAAATCAAGGAGAAGTGAAAGACGGTATTCCCACCACAGGAGACGTATAGACTCCAATAACTATAAAGAGGGTCGTTAGAAGTAAGGTCGAACACGAAGTAGATCGGGTCGAAAAGTTTACTACATGAACCGTATATTCAATTTACTCGTCCCACTGTTATATGTCGGAACTGCATGAGGAAAGGGTTAAAACTTAGTCAGGTAACAAGGTACAGGTCAAGATTGACAACGAAGAACTGGACGTATGTCTAAAGAGTCCTCCTTCCATTCCACCACACCATAAGGGTAGAGAAGTTCTTAAAAGGTGTCAAACAACTCGTAAATTCGTACCACTACACGTTTAGATTGTGAGGACACTTACAGAAGAAAACCTGGTCCGAGATTGTTTTGCGGAATCGGACGTGGCGAATATTTGTCGTCGGTAAATAAAGAGTGTCTAGTCCTCCGACATTCGAGTCCTATTCCCTCGGTCGTCCCAGTCCAAGACCACTCCCGGACGAAGGTCCCAAGTCCGACGACCTTCGGAGGTGCACAGGAGTGTTCCGTCTTTCCCGTCCCTCGCGAGAGCCCCAGAAAGAAAAAAAGAACACACAGACACACATGTGTGTGTATACGTATACACACACATATACATATATATATATGAATAATATGTGTGTGTATCAATACACTCCGAAAGGACCACCGAGTCTCCCACTTCTCAGATGGACGTTACACCCTCAACGTCCAAGTTAGGGACCAAGCTAGGGGTCCTTCTACGGGACCTCTTCTCTTATCGATGTGTAAGGTCATAAGAACGGACCTCTTAAGGCACCTGTTTCCTTGGACCACCCGAGATATGAGATACCCCAGTGTTTTTCAGCCTGTCCTGACTCGTTGATTGTGAAAGTGAAAAGTATACGTGCACACACACACACACACACACACACACATAGAGGGAGGCCTCGAGGACGCAGAACCCCAGTTGGTACACCGCCACTACGCGACGTCCAGAGGGACACCTGATCTGCGGGTCGGACCCGAAGGACCGAGTGGAGACATTCGTGCGATGTCGTCCCTTCCGGAGGTGGGAGTACTAGATTGGTGGAGGGTTTCAGGGGTGGAGGGCTCTGGTAGTGGAACCCCAACCCTAAAGTTGAATACTTGAGGCCTGTGTGTGTAAGTCGGACATCCCAGTCCGAGGTACCGTCCCGGTCGTGAGTCCACTCCGTCCTCCCTACGGGTCCTGTGTGGGAGACGGTTTTCCCTCTGGGAGCGAGGACCCCCGATGAGGACTGGTCCTCCGGGGAATTGTCAGACAGAAGACCCCCAGAGAGAACGGAGGACGTCCAGGCTCGAGACGAGACACCCGGGGGTAACCGTAGAATCCCAAGTCTCTCCTGTGTAACCGTTCCCTCCCGACCCCCGCTCCAGACTTGACGTGGTAACTTGGACTTCAAGTGAACCCCTTGACTCTCGTCCTCCTCTAACGACCGACCAGGAAACCCTCCCGTCACTTTTCTCCCCACCCCCCCAGACCGTGTCCCCGGTCCCGTCGACGGGTGGAAGGGTCGTCCGGTCCGACCCGACTCCACCGTCGGCGTCCTGGTTGTCGTCCCGGTAGGACATTCTCCGTCCTACCCTCGTCGTCCATTCGTGGACCCAAGAAGGTAAATGCTTAGTAGTTATACAACGCAACAAGTTAGCGATTTAGCACAGGTTGAGAAACACTGGGGTACCTGACGTCTCATGGACCGAAGGGACAGGGAGTAATAGAGGATCACCAACGAGTTTAAGTACAGGTGACTCAGTCACTACGATAGATTGGTAGAGTAGGAGAGGAACCGTCGGAGGAGGAAAACGGAAGTTAGAAAGGGCGTAGTCTCAGAAAAGGTCCCTCAGTGGAGAAACGTTGTCCTCGAGTTTCATAACCTCGAAGTCGAAATCAGGAAGGTTACTTATAAGTCCCAACTACAAGAAATGCTAACTGACCAAATTGGATGAACGATAGGTTCCCTGAGAGCTCTCAGAAGAGGTCGTGTTGACCTTTCGTTAGTTAAGAAGCCTCGATTAATATTAGGGACCGTTCCCTAAATTGGAGAGGCCCAGAGTAAAAGAAGTAGAGCTTTTACCCACAGTCGTCTCGTCGGGACAGAGGGTCCCACGCCACCTCTAAGTTCCGTTCGTACATACACTTCTCAAATCTTGTGTCAGACCGGGGGTCCTTCGAAAGTGTAAGAGTCACTCCGGTCGCCTGGAATCTGTACCCGTCGACGTCTGAGTGTCCGGGTGTCTCTATTGGTCGCGACCTCGGAGTGTCTATCTTAGTGGACCCCTTAGGAAAGTTGGAGGGGTTGGGTCCGGTCCCAGGGGACGGGCTAATTTAGGGTCAGAGACCCCTCGCCAGACCCGTAGCCATAAAAAGACCTTCAGAGGTCCTCAAAGGTTGCGCGTCGACTCAGACCGGTGGTGCGAGTAGATCTTGAAGCCCACGGACTCCGGACTCACCTGTCTCCACTGGAACTTTTCTGTGTGTGTCCGTTGGTAAAACGCCGACCTCCACTTCGGTCTGCCCCACCCCCCACCCTCCGACCCCCCGCCCTCCGACCCCCCGGAGCCCCGGGTCGGGGCCCCGCCGACGCCGCGAGGGAGGCCCCAGCGCCCCGGGCCGCCGGTCGCGCGGGCGTCGGGACCGCCCCTCCCTCGACCGCCCGTCCTCCGGCCTCGCCGAGCCTCGCGCCGAGCCCGCGGTCCCCCTCGAGCGCTCGCGCGGCGCGGGGGCAGGGGCGTCGACCAAGTCTGACCAAGCCCGTCCCACGCCGGGCCGCCCGACGTAAGGTCCGGCGCCCGCGCGGCGGCCGAGGCCCCAGCGGGGCTCGCGGAGGCCCCCGGGCCCCTCTGAACAAACATTAACAGAAGAAACAAAGTTTAGTAAGTAAACCGGGGGGTGCCCCCGAGGACTCGGGCGGCTGGGAGGGACCCGATAGGACCCACAGGACGCACGTAGTGTCCGTTGGCGTCTCGAAAGCTCTCACGGGGGCGGGTCGCGGGGAAGAGGGGTTTCTGAGGCTGAGGCTTTCGACCCCACCCCGAGACCCGTCGACGTAAAATTCGTTTTACAAAGATTCCGTAGTAATGTGACCCCACCCCCCTCCATTCTCCCCCCCCCTTCTGACCTTCGTTTTTACTGACAACCGTTCGGTTGAACCGGGTCCCATCCTTAGGGGAACTGCGAACACGTCTCGCTTCCAGAGAAGGGAGCTGTGGGGTAGAGGTCCTTTTCCCCTAGCCCCATTCGTCGTAAAAATCGATTGTGGGATCCCAAAACCAAAAAGATAAAAAAAGGGGGAGGTTACTCAGTATAACCCGTTGAAATTTCAAATTTATGACATTGTTCGTAGTCGCCTTCTTTATCTTGTGATCCTTATGTATTAACTTTGGGGAGAGCATGGGAGGGCAAAGGAGAGGCGGCGGGGTTTCATTGGTCAAAGGACTTACACCGAGGCGTGGGGGCACGTGTCGAAATATGAAACTGAGGTATACAGACATAGGTATTTGTTATATATCACGCCAAAGCGCACAAAATTTTTGAAATACAATTACCGTCGCACGGGATGTCTCGGAAGACACTGAACGGAGGGGGGGGACGAGAAAAAGAATCGTAACACAAAAACTCTAAGGAGGTAGGCCCCTTCAAACGACGTGAATCCGGACAAACCGATTAGACTTCGGCCAAGGCACGCGTCCCCACTCCCGACCGACAGAACACACTACGTCTTCTCGAGACCCGTAGTCTGCGGAGCCCTGTCGTTACTTACAGGTTCACGTCCAAGTCATTCAAAGATAATTTAGCAGAAGGAATCGTGGACTCCGGGTTCAGAACCGGTTCATAAAAGGTCTTATAAGGAGACCGGGCTTTCGGACCGATAAACCCACCGCCACATTTCGTTAATCGTCACCTGTCGACACCTTCCCCCTTCTACCTAATGGGTTTTCTGTGTGGTTCGGATGCCAGAGCGGGGGCCGATGGATTCGAACAGGCTATTTTATGTTTAAGTCTAAATTGTCCTACTCCTATTCCCCTCAGGACATATGAATAAAAACGGGATTCGGCTCGGGGTAAAAAAATTTTTTTTGTTAGATTGTGAAATTTTCTTTTTATTAGTCCTTTTTAATCTGACGATCTGGAGACCTATGGAGGAATGTAAAAATTTTTGAACTGAGTGATCGTCCAGGTAGATCAGTTTCGATACCCAAAAAGTCATTAGTACATACCTACACTCTCAACCTGGTATTTCTTCCGACTCGCGACTTCTGATCTACGAAGACTTGACAGCACGACCTCTTCTGAGAACTCTCGGGGAACCTGTCGTTCCTCTAGGTTGGTCAGTTAGGATTTCCTTTAGTTGGGACTTATCAGTGACCTTCCTGACTTCGACTTCGACTTCGAGGTTATGAAACCGGTGGACTACGTTTCTCGACCTTTTCTGGGACTACGACCCTTTCTAACTTCCACCCTCCTCTTCCCCTGTTGTCGTCTACTCTACCAATCTACCGTAGTGGCTTAGTTACCTGTACTCAAAACTCGTTCGAGGTCATCAACCACTACCTGTCCCTCCGGACCGCAGGACGTCGGGTACCCCAAGGTTTCTCAGCCTGTACTGACTCGCTGATTAGTTCCTCAGATCTGATCGGAGAATCCCCCACCTCCAGTTTAAATCACACGAATTCCTAAGGCGCACCTCAAATAAAATTTTAGACGGGGCCCCTCCTTCTCCTAGCGATGTGGTTCGAAGGGATTGTAAATCCTGACAGTCGGTCCGCGTTTGTTCGACGACAGGATCCTCTCCGAACCACCCGCCGCACTACCCCCTCCCCACCAGAAATTTACTTTCCGAAGAGATTCTATAGACAAGAGATAGGACTTACGTGCGACCTTGGTGGGCCCCTCGAAATGTTTGATGACTACGGGTTCGAGGTGGAGATCTCTAAGACCGACTTATCCGGACCCCACTCCAGACTGAAGGCCTGAAAATCTTTGAAGGGTCAAGTCAAGTCAGCGAGTCAGCACAGACTGCGAGACGCTGGGTTACTTGACGTCGTGTGGTCCGAAGGGACAGGAAGTGGTTGAGGGCCTCGAACGAGTCTGAGTCTGAGATTCCTCACCCACTACGGGAGGTTGACAGAGGAGACAAGGGAAGAGGAAGTCGTTTGAGGGGCCCGGTGTTCGTCGATCTTGGGCGACGAGGTGGCCTAAAGTTACGTTGCCCCCATCAGACATGGGTGCCAAGAGTTTGAGTCGCCACACAATCTTAGTGGACCGCGCGTAGTTTGGTACGCCTACCGGTCCAAGGTTCGGATCTCTGACACACACCGGACCTGCACCCCGCAAAATTTCCTCGGGGGCCACTACCGGCAGACCTTCGCTCAAACTCTGCGACCAAACGGTCCACCACGCCCCCGGACCGCGTCCCTCGCGCCGCGCGGTGACCAGCCGCGACGGGTGAGCCGGGCCGCGAGGCGAGCCGCGCGTGGCCGGGGCGGAGGCGGTCCGCCCGGCGCCCCGCACGTCGCCTGGCCCCCGCCCCGAGGCTCCGGCCCTGCGCCGCAGCCCAAGGGCCCGTCGGAGGCGGCCGACCTGGCAAGGCGCGAGCACTACGACGAGCACCTGCGGCTAGCCGGCCTCGGGCACGCGCCGCCCCGCGCGCTCGAGCGCCAGAAGGACTGGGGGCTCGGGCCCCGGCTCCATCCCCTGCGCCGACCTTCACCCCCTTCGCCCAGAGCCCCAACACCCACAGGTCCCGGCGCGCGGGGTCGCCCCCTCACCTGCTTATCCACACCCCCCTGGCGACTCGCGACTCGGGCCTGGGAGCCGAAGGGGCGTCGAAAGAGAGCATGGACCGCGACCCCGAGGCCCCTACGTGCCCCCCGGGGCCCCAGGGAGGAGCCGCCGCGCCACCGACGGGTCCCAGTGGGTTTCTACGCGCAGTCCAGCGAGGGCGGGACAGGAGGTCGGCTGTGCCGAGAGTCCCCGGGTCGGAGCGGAGGGTAGGAATGGACTCGTGGGGGAGAGGGGCTTGGGGAGAGGGGCTTAGGGCCGTAAGCGGTCCTGCAGTCTCCCTCCGCGCGAGTCTCGACTACGGGAAACGTTTGGGCCCGGGAGCCCCGCCGCTCGGGACCAGGGCGGAGACGGGCGCGCGAACCGGACGAGCCGAGACTCGACTGCGGTCTAAGGGCGTCCTCCGTCCGTCCGACGCAGACACTCCTACGTGGGCCGGAGCCAGGCGAAGACAACGATCCTCCTTTTTATGGAGTAGAGACCGACAAGAACGACAAAATTTTCGTGTCTTATTTTTCATCCAGAGTACGACCTAAGAAATAGAAGGTCGACTTCGGTCATACAACTGTCCCGGTACTCTTTCAATAAATGGGTTCAAGTGGGCCTGAATAAATCCCGGCCTTTCAGTTGGCTAAGAGAAAATTTTAGAGTCTTCACCAGGTGTTCATAAATTTTATTTCTCCTTCGTGGAAGATAGAAAGAGAGAGTGGGGTCAAGACCAAGGGTCTCTATTGGTAGAAGGTGTCAAACCACATGTAGTACGGTTCGTATAATTTTTACGTAAATGTTTACATTCATCCGCACACATGATTATTAATATGTATTAATCAAAAATGTTTTTTGGGCGAACTATGATCTTACGACAAGACGTTGAACGAAAAGCAATAAGTCTTATCGTACCTGTTTATCCTTCACTGAATTACCGTTCCGTGTCCCGTAGAAAAGTCCCACTACTCTTACAAGACCTTAATGACGGATACCAACGTGTTGAAACACTTAAGTGACTTGTGGTGTCTTAACATGTGAAATTTTCCAATTTAAAATATCATACACTTAAGATAGAGTCAAATTTTTTATCATACCTGTATAAAGGTACAGTCTTACATTCTCGACAGGTTATCTTTATATTAAACTCGGTTTATGCTCGGTTATTAAAAAAAATTGTAAAATTTATGAGATCCTCGGTATGTTTTTCCCTCTTCCTTGTCCACTTTAACAGTTATATAAAAAGGGTCAAAATACCTCTAGGTTAACTGTATGTCACGATATTCTAATTCTACATGTTCAAAGTTATATAAATTTTATTGATAGGTTTTACAGGAAAGTCGTACAGTAGTTACATTTTTCTTAAGTTACTATATATATATATATATAATTTAAGTTCTATGCGAATAAACGACCCCTGTCAAACTTATTACTCATTTGATATCACGGTCACTTCAACGAGTCAGCACAGGCTGAGAAACCCTAGGGTACCTGACATCGGATGGTCTGAGGAGGTAGGTACCTTAAAAGGTGTTTTCTCTTGACCTCACCCAACGGTGAAGGAAGAGGTAGTTACTCTAAAAACGTAAGAGAAGAAACCTGATTCAAAAGTTTTGGTCCGAACCCTATAATTCGAATGTTGTGTGGTTCCACACCTGGTCGGTGTAAATTATCAGCATTCCCGAAGGGACCCCCGAGTCGACCATTTCTTGGGCGGACGTTATACCCTCTGGATCCGAACTAGGGACCCAACCCTTCTAGGGGACCTCTTCCCTTTCCGATGTCATGAGACCGGACCTCTTAAGGTACCTGACATATCAGGTACCACAGCGTTTCTCAGCCTGTGTTGACTCGCAGAAAGTGAAAGTTATCAGCATTCTCCGACCGTCGAAGATACAACCTCTCACATTCCAGAAGTAGTAAGAAGTGGAAAGATCACAGGACGGTAATGTATTACAACAAGTCAACCGTTCAGCACAGGTCGAGAAACACTGGGGTATCTGACGTCGTACGGTCCGGAGGGACAGGGAGTGGTAGAAGGTCTCAAACGAGTCTGAGCACCGGTGACTCAGTCACTACGGTAGGTTGGTAGAGACAGCGGGAGAAGAGACAGACAGAAATCAGAGAGGGTCGTAGTCCCAGAAAAGGTCACTCAGGTGACAAATGTAGTCCACCGGTATCATAACCTCGAAGTCGTAGTCAGGAAGGCTAATCATAAGTCTCAACTAAAGGAAATCCTAACTGACCAAACCAGAGGCACGACTCTTCTGAGAGTTCCCAGAAGAGGTCGTGGTGTCAACCTTTTGTAGTCAAGAAACCGTGAGTCGGAAGAAATCCCAGGTCGACAGTGTGGGTATGTACGGATGGAAATACATTATTGGGGAGGACAAAAGACTCGTATACGACACACGGTCACGGTACGACTTGAGACAAGCACCTGACACAGTAGCGTAGGACCGTCACTGGGTCCTCGATCCTACAACGATACAGTTGGAGTATTGACACTTTGGACTCCCGGAGTGGTTTATTCGTTGTAGGACACCGACCGACCAGTAAAGACTTGGTGCGGGGGTCCGTGCCCGTAACTCCGACACATGGACGAATTCCTAAATTCATTGGACTCACAGAAAGAACAAGAAAGAGGTGGAATGAGAGTCGTCGTTCTACAGTAACACGGGTCCCCGAGTCGGAGTAAAACAGACTAATCCCTGTCGGAGGTCCTCTTCGCCGTACGTAAGTGAAGGAAACGAGTGAGCCCCGAGTCTGTACTCGACCGAGTACGAGTAAACATTCCCGACATTACTTCTCGGCTTGAGGGACATCGAGGTGCGCCGTTATTTCCGTGAAGCTCGAGAACGACTTCAAATAAATGGTTTTCCTCGTTTTTGACGGGCCCACCTCAGTGAACGTCGTAGATGAATTTCGAATTAAGTAATCGTCAAGGGGGCACGACGTCGACAAATATCTCTACCCGTTTACTCGACCCTTTCCCTTCGGACCAAACCCTAGTCCGGACCCACGGACCTCGGAGGACATCGTCGGGTACAGGAGCCCGGTGAAACCCAAAAATTTACCTCGCCAGCCTCAGAGTCTGGGATCAAGACCCCCACGGGACCTCAAGAATCCCTCCACCCAGGAAGTTGCGGAGTTTGGCGACGACACACGACCCCCACTTGGTGTGTTCCCGGGGGGAAAGAACCGGGATGAGAGTCTGTCATTTGCACATTGTGTGTTTTGGAGACGCAACACTACTTGTGGCACCTCTTACGTCGTACCCACTACACCATCACAGACCCTCTGAACCCACCCCTTCCGGAGAGGTTTGGGGACTCCCTACACGCCCCTTCTCCCTCGTGTCTCGTGAGTCCTCCGACTCGTCGTCTCCCTGGGGGTGAAACAGACCCTCACCAGTCCCTCCCGAAGGGACTCCGCTGTAGTCAAACCCGACTCGAGACTTCGTACTTGTCCTCAACTGGTCGGACTTTTCCTCCTCTTGTTACAGGGTCCGTCTCCTTTGTCTTGAACGTTTCCGGGACCTCACCCTACTTCGTCCCATTAGTACTCCCCTCTTCTCGTCGTCCATCTTCGCCCCCCGCCCCCCGCCACCCGTTACCCCGTCCCACCCCGGTCACTCTCCTGGTCTTTCTCCCGAAACGTGACGGAGGGACCCACCTCCTCGGTGACTTCCCGACGCACAACTGGTCAACTGGCCCTTCGTAAAGTGAGAAAGATCCCGGAAACCCAAAAAGACAGGCTGGTTGAAAAACACGAAATGAAAGGGAAAGACTAAACTTGAAGGAGAAAACCCCCTTAAAAGTCCGTCCCAGAGACCTTCGACGAAGTTCTACCGTTCCCTCCCTTTCTCTACAAACGGAGAACCCCCGAGAGGACCTACCGACTCAGGACTATGGGTGGGTCGCCCCTTAAGGACTGTTCTGAGTCTCAAGGTAAACCAAGGACACGACCCTACGTCCTGTCCAAACCCGGGTGTCTACCCCAAGTACCAGACGGACCTTCCTGCATTTCCTGAAGCGAACGAGTGTGAACGAGCCGGACTCACCCGTCTCCACTCTCCCCTCTCAATTGGGCACCTACTCCAGGGCTCGACGTTTGACCACCGGGTCCCCGACTTAGGTCTTGAGACTATACTAACCAAGGGAAGTGCCTCCCCAAGAAAAAACAACGACAAGTTAGGAAAAAAGTGTTTCCCCAAGAATTTACCCCTTAAAAGTACTTTTTTTTTTTTAGACTCAAAGAACAAACAAATTTTATTGCCTGTGTTTTTTTCTTTTCTTTTTATTTTATTGCCTGTCAGACCTTTGGGAGCCAGGGACGAAAGATCGGCACCAGGGGACAAACGACGTCAGGGGTGGGGAGGAATAACAGGGGGAGATGACTTCGACCATAGTCAATGGTGAATGGAAACACGAACTTGGACACTGCAAGGATATCAGTACTATTCTCCTCTCCTTTGAGAAAGAGGTTTGGTCCTCAGACCTGACTTTATCCTTTTGTACTTAATCGGGGTTTACGGGAACCCAGAGTTCTGTTTTACATCTGCTCTGGCAAAGAAACACCTTCGTCTCTGACAAATAACATAGGTTGGACATCTGGGGTGCACGGAGACCCTCGGGACCGTAAACAGAATAAGAACACTGGATGATCAGGGGAAAGACGAAAGTTTAAAACTCACAAGTCTAATCTTGAGACACCCACCCAAGGTCCTGTGTCCGATGACACAAAACTCTATATCAAGACCCAATCAAATAAGGAGACTAGGAATACCACCTGAACGACGCCCGGTCTGTCATACGGCTCGTATCCCCTCTCCGGTCGCTCTATCTACGTCACGGACGGGAGCTCGTGTCCTCTACTCGGCCGATCCTTACTAGGATGTCACTTTTCACCATATACGGGGTCTCCTTTGTGGACTCCCGACGCTACCTCTGTGTGTCCCTCCCGACCTTCCTTGGTGGTCCGTCTCTAGACCGTAACACGCACACCGATCTTCGTTCCTTTCTACTACTCGGTCCTCCACGGGCTCACCCACCTGGAGTCACTAGTTCCTCTCTCACCCGTCCCGGGTTTCCCTCCTCAGACCTTAAGCTAAGATCCCCCAGTATCTACCTTCGACACTCGTCTCGGCTCGACCCACACTCGTCCTCTTTCTGTCCTAGGCTAGACACCTGAATCACGTCACGGTCTTACTCAACCTCCCCGACCGCGCCGGCGTCCCCCTAGTGTCTACACCTGTAGGTCCACCTGCACCCAGCTCAACCGGTCCGAGGGACTTAGTCTCGGAAGCCCCCACACTCTCAGTTCCGGTTTCACCCGCGAACCTCTTTCCATCACAAAGAGTCTTCTGTCAAGCACAAAGGGGCCCGACTTGACAGGTCGTCGCCTTCCTGGGTAAGGGCTGACTTGTCAGACAATAGTGTCCTGTAGACCCGAAACGCCCACCCAGTGGAACCTTGGCAGCGATTTTCGAGGGTCAGACGACTAAGAGTCGTGATTGGTTCTTCGAACCTTTGTCTCAGGGTTTCCACCCTTCATTGCGACCACGGGTGGGTACGCCCGACCAGTGCATTCCTACGAAGACGTGTCATCTACCGAGTACCCACCTCGTCCTCGACGAGACTTGTGTGGTAAGACCTCGGTCCCCTCTTTTCCTCTACGAGTCTCCACACACACCACATTTATTTTTGAAATTCCCGTTTTTGGTGAATGAAGTACGTGGATATTGACACCGAGTCTAGTACTTGAGGAATAACGGTTTAAGTCTGAATTTAACTTCTTTCATCCCTTTTGGCGATCTGGTAAGTCCATACTGGATTTAGTTTAGGGAATACTAATATGTCACCTTCACTCTTTATCTAAATTCACACAAATCCACACTATCTATCTCACGGACTACTTGATACCTTACTCCAAGCACTGTAACATGTCCTCTGTCCCTAGTTCTGGTAGGGGTACCTTTTCTTTACGTTTTTTCGTTTTACCGACAGACCCCTCCGGAATGTTTATCGACGCTTTTCTTCTCTCCGCTTTTCGTTTCCTCTTTTCCTTTCTATATTCGTAGACTTACGTCTCAAGGTTTCTTATCGTTCTTCTCTATTCTTTCGGAAAAAAGTTGTTAGTTACGTTTCTTTATCTCCTTTTGTTGTCTTACCCTTTCTGATCTCTAGAGAAGTTCTTTTAATCTCTATGGTTCCCCTGTAAAGTACGTTTCTACCCGAGCTATTTCCTGTCTTTACCAAACCTGGATTGTCTTCGTCTTCTATAATTCTTCTCCACCGTTCTTATGTACCTTCTTGACATGTTTTTTCTAGAAGTGCTGGGTCTATTAGTACTACTACACTAGTGATTAGATCTCGGTCTGTAGAACCTTACACTTCAGTTCACCCGGAATCTTTCGTAGTGATGCTTGTTTCGATCACCTCCACTACCTTAAGGTCAACTCGACAAAGTTTAGGACTTTCTACTACAACACTTTCACGACGTGAGTTATACGGTCGTTTAAACCTTTTGAGTCGGCACCGGTGTCCTGACCTTTTCCAGTCAAAAGTAAGGTTAGGGTTTCTTTCCGTTACGGTTT
>SJYO01030758.1:1053042-1146022 GCA_006410555.1 Capra ibex
TAAGACTTTCTCTACCCTTACGGTCTGGTGGATTGGACGGAGAACTCTTTAGACATACGTCCAGTCCTTCGTTGTCAATCTTGACCAGTACCTTGTTGTCTGACCAAGTTTTAACCTTTTCCTCATGTAGTTCCGACATATAACAGTGGGACGAATAAATTGAATATACGTCTCATGTAGTACTCTTTACGACCTGACCTTCTTTGTGTTCGACCTGAGTTCTAACGGCCCTCTTTATAGTTATTGGNTCACTTTTTCAACCGAATTTCGAGTTGTAAGTCTTTTGCTTCTAGTACCGTAGACCAGGGTAGTGAAGTACCCTTTATCTACCCCTTTGTCATCTTTGTCACAGTCTGAAATAAAAAGATCCGAGGTTTTAGTGACGTCTACCACTCACGTCGGTACTTTAATTTTCTGCGAATGAGGAACCTTCTTTTCAATACTGGTTGGATCTATCGTATAAGTTTTTGTCTCTGTAATGAAATGGCTGATTCCAGGTAGATCAGTTCCGATACCAAAAAGGACACCAGTACATACCTACACTCTCAACCTGACACTTCTTCCGACTCGCGACTTCTTAACTACGAAAACTTGACACCACAACCTCTTCTGAGAACTCTCAGGGAACCTGACGTTCCTCTAGGTTGGTCAGGTAAGACTTCCTCTAGTCAGGACCCACAAGAAACCTTCCTTACTACGATTTCGACTTCGAGGTCATGAAACCTGTGGAGTACACTTCTTAACTGAGTAACCTTTTCTGACTACGACCCTCTCTAACCCCTGTCCTCCTCTTCCCCTACTGGGTCCTACTTTACCGACCTACCGTAGTGACTGAGCTACCGGCACTCAGACTCACTTGAGGCCCTCTACCACTACCTGTCCCTCCGGACCACACGACGTTAAGTACCCCAGCGTTTCTCAGCCTGTACTGACTCGTTGACTTGACTTATTTATTCTCTAATTCTATCTAGGTAGAGATCCCCCATCCCACCTCATACCAGTCGCACACTCGGAACCACATCCCACACCAGGGTTGGAAGTGGAGTGTAACCGGAGTAGACACCAGAGGTGGTCGCTGCTTTTCTCGACGACGGACGGAGGGTGGGGACTATGGGAGTAAAGTGACCTCACCCGTGGAGGACCCGTGACCTTACGACTTTCGAAAGGTCGTCCTAACTTTTCGGGTCCCAATGGTTCTGACTAAACAGACAACCTTTCAGGGACACCGACGACTGATAACCCCCGTGGGCCCTCCGTCGGGTCCGGACCCCTAGACCTGAACATTCGGGAGAGGCCTCTAAGACTACCAGTCGGACCACCCATCAAGTGTGGAGTGGGGAGACGTTCGCCCTGGACGACGTCCGGACCTCACGACCGAGGGGCGGTGAGCGTCTCCCGTCTTTTGGGAAGCTAGGACGGACGACGCCGCAGATGTCGTGACCGATGACTGAGGAGCGCATAGGTAACTTCGTCGTAGGAAACGTCTACATACGGGGGACTGGGGTGGTCGCGGGGACGGGACCAGTCCGACGTACCACCCTCCAGTCGAGGTCTCGGTGTCCCGGACCCAAGCCTAGAGTCGGGACGGGGGGGAGGCGGCCAGGAGGACTCGACACCCCAACCCACTCTACTACGCGCCCACTACGAACCGAGCCTCAGACCGGGTGTCATTCACTAGTCACCGTAATCGATGCTAATAGGTAAATAAGTAAGACATCCACAAAGACCTTGGCCATGACCCACACCTGGGGCTTGGTCCACGACCTTTCATTCTCACGTTTCCTCCGCGCGGGTGGGTGTCCCGAGACGCTTGTCCACCCTCTCCCCCACCCTGTGCGGAAGACTATTAAGATGACTAATAAGATGAAGTACAAACGTCCTCCCGCTAAAGTCGGAGGTGAACACGTCTTCTACCACTCAAGAAGAGTGATCGTACTGGAGGACCTCCGGACCTTCAGGTCCCGATTGAAAGAGATAGACACATGTACTCCGGTTGGCATCTAGGGTTAAAAACCAAACGTTTCGTATCAACGAGGAACGTACCAGGTGTACTCGGGGGCCAAGAGAATTTGACAAAGTCCTAGATTTAACTAAGGAACCCCGTTTACACCACCTGTAAACCGGACACCCAAGGAGATTCACCTAACCTCAACTAAACTAAAATTTATTAACATAAATAAATAAATAAAAACCGACACGACCCAGAAGCAACTGGGTGTCCGAAAAGAGACGAACACCGCTCGCCCCCGGAGGAGAGCCCGACACCACACGTCCGACGAGCAACGCCACCGAAGAGACAACGTCTAGTGCCTAAGACCCCTCGCACCCGACGTCGTCAACGCCGAGGGTCTGAGGTCTCGTGTCCGAGTCGTCAACACTGTCTGCCCGAAGTAACGAGGAGACGGACACCCTAGAGGGACCTAGTCCGAAGGGACCACCGAGTCGCCCATTTCTTAGGCGGACGGTACACCCTCTGGACCCAAGCTAGGAACCCAACCCTTCTAGGGGACGTGTTCCCTTTCCGATGGGTGGGGTCATAAGACCGGACCTCTTAGGGTACCTGACATACCAGGTATCCCAGTGTTTCTCAGCCTGTGCTGACTCGTTGAAAGTGAAGTGAGGACGTAACCGTCCACTTAAGAAATGGTGACTCGGTGATCCCTTCGGGCCTCAAAAGAGAAATTTATCCAAAACAAATTTTTATTTTGTACACACGTGTGCCATGTCTTAGGTTTCCGGGGGCACTGGTGCCTCGCTACGCACTCCGGGGCGGGGCGGGTACCGGGGCGGGGGTGCCGTAGAACGACAGAAGTGAGCCCCACGGAATCGAAATGTGCACTCGCGTGTCGCTCGGCGGTTATCGAAGATCGGCGGTTTGTTAGGGTAACAGCCAGACCTACCATTAAATCCATTGGCAAGGAGAGGAAAACGCCAGTGTCAGATAATGTTACTCATAGAGACATGAATGTAGTAAGTCGCAAACACGTTTATACAGACCTCCTATATGGAGCGCCCCCTAAATGTTCCAGGTTCCTATGTACGAAAATTTTAAATTCCCCTTACAGGAACCACCAAGTCGCAGCCTCTCAGACGGAAGGCTGCGTCCCATGAACCCAACCTAGGGACCAATCCCTTGATTCTACGATGTACGACGCCCCGTCGACTCGGACACACGGTGTCGGTTCCGGGTCACGTCCGTTTCTAGTTATTTAATTAGAATTTTTTTAAAGAAAAAAATCAACGACAACGGTTTAATTGGAAGAACAGTCCCAGTCCCGTTCTTGTCAGTCGGGAAGGCCTGTAAATCTGGAGTTCCAGTCCCCAGGGAGCCCCTGCCCTTACGAATGAACCCGACGAAACCCCCGGATCTCCTTCCGCAAGGACGCAGAGGAGAAACCCTTCGCCTAGTAGTAGACTACCCGGTCGGGGAGACCCAAACTCTAGGGTCGCGTTCCTTCCTCTGAAGGAAGGAAACGAGAAAGGTCCGGAAGTAAGCACCGACCGGGATCCAGGGTCCTAGAAAGAAAAGACTGTAGTTAGGTCGGGAAAGTAGAACACGTGTCTCTGCTCTGACGAAGACGATTTCTGGCAACGAAGGTGACGTTGGGCTTCCCCGGTGGTGTTCACGAAAACCTCTTCTCCTCCGCAAGGATTAAACGGGTGGGACCCACACCCGTCCCGAGTGTCAGGAACCCGGCCCGAGCAAAAGTGAGCGTAGGACGTGAGTACCTGGCACCGGACCGGACCGACCCCCTGTCTCCTGTTCCAGTCCGGCTTCGTGGTTCACAGTTCGTTTTCGACTTGGGTGGGGGTGGGGGACTGAACCAGACCGACGTGTACCCACAGGAGACCAACCGGCCCACTAGACTAAACATTTTACGATTCATCTGCGGTTGGGATCTTTTTCACCTCAAAAGTGTATTTTTAGGATTGCAGACCGAAAAGACTTTTATAACACTGCTTTCCACATCTAGAAGTCACCGGAACAGGACCCGACGCGCCTGGAACACAAAAGATCTTTCTAAAAGGTCTCTCTCTCACACACATTCGTCACAACAATATTATATTAAGTGCATTACACGTCAGGTGGGTAAATTTCACATGTTAAAGTAAGTAAAGTCAAGTCAGCGAGTCAACACAGGCTGAGAAACGCTGGGGTACCTGGTGTCGTACGGTCCGGAGGGACAGGTAGTGGTTGAGAACCTCGAACGAGTTTGAGTACAGACAGTTCAGTCACTACGGTAGATTGGTAGAGTAGGAGACAGTAGGGGAAGAGGAGGGTGGGAGTTAGAAAGGGGCGTAGTCCTAGAAAAGATTATTCAGTCAAGAATTATAGTCCATCGGTTTCATAACCTGGAAGTCGGAGTTAGGATGGTTACTTGTGGACCCTGACTAGAGGGAATCCTACCTGACCAAACTAGAGGGACGACAGGTTCCCTGAGAGTTCTCAGAAGAGGTTGTGGTGTCAAGTTTTCGTAGTTAAGAAGTCACGAGTCGAAAGAACTACCAGGTTGAGAGTGTAGGTCTGTGTCCTGATGACCTTTTTTGTATCGAAACTGATCTACCTGAAAACAGCGGTTTCCCTACAGAGACGAAAAATTATACGACAGATCCAAACAGTATCAAAAACAAGGTTCCTCGTTCGTAGAATTAAAGTACCGACGTCAGTGGTAGACGTCACTAAAGCCTCCGATTCTTTTATTAGACAGTGATAAAGGTGACAAAGGGGTAGATAAACGGTACTTCACTACCCTGGTCTACGGTACTAGAATCAAAAAACTTACAACTCAAAATTCGGTCGAAAAAGTGAGAGGAGAAAGTGAAAGTAGTTCTCCGAGAAATCAAGGAGAAGCGAAAGACGGTATTCCCACCATAGGATTAGTATAGACTCCAATAACTATAAAGAGGGCCGTCAGAACTAAGGTCGAACACGAAGTAGGTCGGTCCGTCAAGTGTACTACATGAGACTTATATTCAACTTACTCGTCCCACTGTTATATGTCGGAACTGTATGAGGAAAAGGTTAAAACTTGGTCAGACAACAAGGTACTGGTCAATATTGACAACGAAGAGCTGGACGTATGTCTAAAGAACCCCCCGTCTATTCCACCAGATTATAAGGGTAGAGAAATTCTTAAAAGGTGTCAAACAACACTAGGTGTGCCAATTTCCGAAATCATTAAAGTGACGAAAACCAAATAAGTATCCCAACGTGTTGGCAATTGGTGTTAGTTAGAATTTTGTGAAAACAATAGGGGTCCTCTTTGGGACCGGGAGAAGTGAGAGTGTGGTGGTCCTTCGGGGATTGACTGAAAGACAAAGATTTCTACACGGACAAGACCTGTAAAGTATCTACAAACACAAAATTTCTGACTATTCGGTCTCCCCACTTCCGGCGCAAGTCGAACGTCACTCCGAACGAACGGGTAGCAACAACAAGTCGACGAGTCAACACAGGAAGAGAAACGCTGCGGGACTTGACGTCACGTGGTCCGAAGGGACAGGAAGCGGTAGAGGGCCTCGAACTGACAGTGTCACAAAAAAATCGAAAAATCCAATCAACAGTTGTAACCGTTTAACCCTCTCAAACATATTTCTGGAGATAGTGGCAAGTAGAACTTATTTTGGTCAAAACCACGCAAAGGTGGACCTTACTAGACGAGTTCGGTTCGCCGTCGACAGGAGAAATCCACCCCAGTCTCCGGAAGACAAACGGTGTCAGAGGTGGGGAGGGAAAACAGAAGGACGGACTCACAGTCGACGGTAAATAATAGGACGACTACGACGATAAAGAATCTCTTTTCATTTTTCAGAGACAGTGTTCACCCTTTGACTTTATTCGTTACACTCCTTTTGTGGCAGCATTCGAACCGAAGGAAGGGATCATAAGTAAAGGACGGACCGAAGGTAGAGAAAGACTCAAACCTCTGGGATCACCCAGCGTTAGGAGGGGACACACCCACCTCGTGGAACGGTTCTCATTGGCTCTCTTTCTTGAATGGTCTGGGAGAAGTCGAAGGTCGAGTTCTGTCTTTTTCAGACTCCTCAAGGGGGGCGTGTGTGGGAAAGTGCACCTCTTTGACTCCGTGTCCGTACCAATCCCCGTAACAATCCTGAGGCGTCGGCCTTACCCTCTCGCCCTGAGTCCGTGGTGAGTAGCTCCGACGCCAAGAGTCCGACAGGGAGAAGGTTCTCTCGTGAGAAGGAGGAAGGAGAACGGAAAAAGAAAAGCGGAGGGAGGGGAGAAAGAACGTTGTTTATAAGTACCTCGTAACATAACCAATGGCCAACGGTCCATTGTTTGGTAAGGGTTGAAGTCACCTATTTTTGCTGGGGGTCAAATCTCACGTACTAACACACCCAACCGCCCGAGGAGACTCGGTAAGAGAGGACACCGTGACCCCCCCGACGGAGTGCCCCGACGTCTGTCGACCCCCAGGCGCCGTCGGGTTCCAGGTTGTACCGGAGTGAGCACAGTCCGCCAACCACGACCGTCGGCCCCGTGCAGTCAAGAGAAGGTGCCGGAGAGTGAGAGGCCCTGACGAGAGCGAGACACCGGAGAGTCTTCTGGCCTTGACGGACGACAACAGAAAGTTCTCCCACTCGGTCTTCGACCGCCCAGAGATCAGAGCCTTCAGTTTGCACCTCGTCACGCAACGAAGGTGTAAAATAACCAGTTTCGTTCAGGGTCCGATCAAGTCTCCACCTTTCCTTACTACGACGGAGGGGTGCCCGTCTCCCCGTTCCAGTATAACGCTTTTCTGTGCCTCTCTCGACCTTCCGATAGAATCCTTTGTGTTCCTGGACGATACACGGTTCGTAATAAAATCTGGGATCCCCGTGGTTCCATTTACTTTGCTTTTGGGGACAAGTGGTCCTCGAAAGTAAGACAACTCCCTGCTACTGTCGTTTATTCATTTTATACATCCTTCAATTTCCTACTATGTCCGATTTCTCTCTCTCTCTGCCCACGTCCTACCCCGTACCGTCCTTTCGGTGTTCTGGTCCCTTCCGGAGTGCTTCCTCTGAGTATACCCGTTTCCGACCTTCCTTCACACTCTACTCGAAACGGCCACTGTCCTTGTCGTTCACGTTTCCGGGACCCCACTCCTGGTGCCAACCGCACCAACCACCCCTCTCTCGCCAGTCTCTCTCCACCTCCCGACCCTACCGCACCCCGACCCCTCCGGAGGTCATCCACAAACGACTGACTCCACCTTCTATGTCAGTTTCTATATTAGGTACGTTATATTTTAAATGGTAAAATCTCATGTGTTAAGTCACAAAAAATCATATAAGTGATACCAACACGACTGTAGTGGTGTTGGATTAAGGTCTTGTAAAGGTAGTGGGTTTTTTCTTCAGAGAATTGGTGATCGTTAATAAGGGACGAGGGGCGGTGGGGGGTGGCTAAGGTACCCCCTCTGTTGGTGGTTGTGTGAAAGACAGAGACACCCAAACGGCGGAGACCTGCAAAGTATGTTTTCCTTAGCACATTCCTAATAAAAGTTCCTAATAACTGTAACATCGCACATAATCGCGAAGTAAGAAAAAATACCGACTTCTCATAAGGTGGGACACGGGAGCAGTGTAAAACAAACGGGTAGGTAGTCAAATACTTGTAGTTCAATAAAGATGACGCCCGATAATCCTTATTACATTTTGAAAAAAAAAAAAAACATTCTTGGAGACAAAAGTCAAGAAACCCCAGGTAACGACTCAGTATCCCATTGAGATACAAATTGGAAATCTCCAACCAGAGGTTTGGTCCGAACAAAGGTTTTGTCGACGTGTTAAAGTGTCAGGGTGGTCGTCAACTACTCCCAACGAAGTATAGGAGTGGTTGTAAACAGTGAACGGCAAAAACACTGACACCGGTAGGATCACCGACTCCTACCATCTCAACTTCTAAGACTCGACTTCTCCCGAAACCAAAGTAGTCTTAGAGACTCCTTGTCTAACTTCCCCTCGTTTTCTCCTTCCTCCCCTGATCACTCCTTGTCCGATGACGTCACCAGGGTCGTTCCCCCTCACCACGGAACGTGGTCTCACCACCCTAGACCCCACATAACACTTCCGTCTTGACTCTCCCAAACGTGTCTCCTANACTCTCCCAAACGTTTCTCCTACCTATCCCACCCCCCCACCCTTTCTTTCTACTGGGTTCCTAGGAGGGTCCATAAACCGGACTCGTGGACCTGCTACCTCAAAGGTGAACACCTCGGCCTCTTCTTGTCTACCGCCTCCTAGAAAAGCACAAAGAACAAGGTCAGCGACCACCTGTCCCGGTCGGGGAAAAGCCAAAAACCTTGTGAACGGACCCTTCGAACCGACCCTTAGGACCGAACCGTGAAACCCTCTTTAGTCCCCCACACCGTCTTCCGTTATTTACGGTATTAAGTGTGCATAATTTTTTACGGGTGGACGGTAGGGGCGGCCGGTTCGGGACTTACAGTGAAGTTCTCCTTGGCGAACGAAGGGAGGGGAGTCTCACCCTGTCAAAGACGGGCCCCTCAACGTTTCCTACCACTTCCGTAAGTATAACGAATACCCGACCCAATTTTTCCGTACACCCAACGTCGGACGTCCTTAGTATAAAGACCTCGGTGAAAGACCCTCTTTTAACAGGTCACTTACTAAACACCCCGTGTCACCACACCGACTAGGAGGGGACAACCAACCCTTACAGAATCCCGGACAAGAAGCGAGTCGACTGGTCCGTCAGCCGTCTAGTAAAGAAGTGAGGGGAGCGCGACGAAACAGTGACGGGACCCACGGTCCGCCTCCAGCCCCCCCACCCCCCCCCGCCACTCGTACTGGCATCAACTGTCCGTCGTATTCCGACCATGTGAAAGGGGGAGGGGTCTCTCGTGGAACCAGGAATGGTCGAAGACTTCAGTATCTCTCCAGTCTGCAACCGAAGGCCTACATAATCGACACACTGGAACTCGTCCACTGAATTCGAGAGATTAGGAGACAAAGAGTTAAGTATCTTTCTCCCTTTAACACCGTGGCCGTCTTCTCTCAAAAACACACTTAGTTTCCTCTATTAAGTACACATCACTAAACGGTGAAGACAACAGATCACTCTCTCTAAATAAGAACGGATGCCATACGGGTGCGGGACAATTTCCTGAATCGGTGTCATACTCCAATTGGATCGTTGGGACGGTTCACCCACACCGGGAACAACAGGGCCCACTCGGTTGGGTCTACGGGTCACCTTCGATGACCCAATTCCAGGGGGTCCACCGTCTCCCTTCTACCCCAACCTTGAGTCCTGACTGAAGGAAGGACTTGTACGAGCCTCCCCAGGTCTCGAGAAGGACACTCGTTTTTTGACGTGCACACAGAACCCTTCTCCGGTGGGTCGGTCACCAGGAAGCACAGGGAGACCCCAAGGCAGAAGGGTCCGTACAAACCTGACCCCCACATCTAGTAGAACCCCAAAGGGACCACCGAGTCTGTCATTTCTTAGACGGACGTCACGCCCTCTGAACCCAAACTAGGGACCCAGCCCTTCTAGAGGACCTCTTCCCTTACCGTTGGGTGACGTCATAAGAACGGACCTCTTAGGGTACCTGTCTCCTCGGACCGTCCGACATTCAGGTATCCTACCGTTTCTCAGCCTGTGCTGACTCGTTGATTGTGAAAGTGAAAACCCCCGAAGGGACCACCGAGTCTACCATTTCTTAGGCGGACGTTACGTCCTCTGGACCCAAACTAGGGGCCCAGCCCTTCTAGAGGACCTCTTCCCTTACCGTTGGGTGACGTCATAAGAACGGACCTCTTAGGGTACCTGTCTCCTCGGACCGCCCGATGTCTGCGCTGAGTAGATCTGACACGAAGTAGTGCCTAGACACGGGAGAGGGCACAGAGAGTACAAAAGGAGACCCAGACTTCCTTGGTGGTTGGAGGGGGGAGGGCCGAGTCACCGGAGAGCCGAGGAAGAAAGAGGGAATCACGTAATTCCTGAAAAAATTTTTGGTGCGAAAACACAAAACCCCCGCCACCCCCCGCGAAGACACACAAAGGTCAGGGGGAAGGTGACACCAGGGGAAGGGGACAGTTCGGAGAGGGTCAGTCCGTGTCTTTATCAGGGTCGACACTCTGCTTCCGAGGTCTCAAATTTTAACGTCGAGACATGATAAATATGAGGTCGGCCTTTCTCCAAAAGAACGCGTCGGCAAATAAACCAACACCATCGCTGTCGGATCCGACGTCCGCCGTCGAAGACGTGACATATTTGTAAAGAGACCCCTGTTCACCCGCGACTCCCGTCGGAAGTCCACTCCCCCGTCACGGTCCGGACGGGACTTTACCGACCCTTGTGGAGGGACGTCGTCTCGTTAAACCGGACCGTTCGGTCTCTTTCATGAAGTACAAGGTCGACTTGAAGGAAGGCTCTACGGACCAATAATCCCCCCTTTTTCTGTTTTTTCGTCCATAAAATAAGTAGTACTTTATCATGTACGAACTCCCCCTTTTCCCAAGTTTGATGAGGAAATACGTTCACTAATTTCGTCTGGGAAGTACAAGACAAAACGAACCGGGTACTTCGTAATTTTACCTTTTTATTATGATTTTTTATACACACGGTGATAAATTTTTAACCCTGTAAAAGATATTTCAATTTTAAAGACCGAAGAGAACTTTTACCTTCTAAGACCGTTGGGACCCGAGTGCAAAGGACTAAAGAGACTCACCGACCGACGAGAGCTTGATCCGTTCGCGAAGAGCTCAGTGAGGTTCGGGGTCACCGGACGAAGTAAGTAAACGGAATGACGTACCACAACCATTGAAAACTCAAAACCTGCGAAGTGTACTGTATTTTATAAGTCTCGAGGGTACAGTCTGGTATCAGAGGTCAAGGAATGAGGGGTCCCGATTTATTCGTACCAATTATCCCAGAGGTCTATTTGATGTCCTAGGGGGCAGTTTATACCTAAAGTCCATTTGTTGTTTATGAAAAAATCACATTCACAACGACAAATCAGAGATTCAACACAGGTTGAGAAACACTGGGGTACCTGACAACGGGCGGTCCGAGGAGACAGGTACCCTCAAGGGTCCGTTCTTATGACCACACCCATCGGTAGAGGAAGAGGTCCCCTAGAAGGGTTGGGTCCCTAACTTGGATGCAGAGACCGTAACAGTGTACCCAAGAAATGGTGACTCGGTGGTCCCTTCGGGTCACATTCATACAAAGGAACGCACGTACGAGTCAACACAGGCTGAGAGACGTTGGGGTATCTGACATCGGGTGGTCCCAGGAGACAGGTACCCTAAAAGGTCCGTTCTTACGACCGCACCCACCGGTAACGGATAAGGTTCCCTAGAAGGGCTCCTTAGTTCCCTTCTTCCCTAGGTTCCCTAGTTCGGACGTAGAGACCACAGAGGACGTAACCGATTGGGGATTAGTAAACGTCAAACCATGTACAGTAAGTCCACCGACATCGCCATTTCTTGGGCGGACGTTACGTCCACTGCATTACTCTGAGCCCAACCTAGAGACCCAGCACTTCTAGGGGACCTCTTTCTTTACCGTTGGGTGAGGTCATAAGAACGGACTTCTTAGGGTACCTGTCTCCTCGGACCGTACGATATCAGGTATCCCAGCCTTTCTCAGCCTGTGCTGACTTAACTGAATCGTGCGTGCGTGTACAATAAGGTCAACTTTACTCTACTTTACTTTAAGGTGACAACTTTGTACATGTAAAGAGCCACAAGTGTGTTCCTATCAAAATATAAGACGGAGAGAACGTCAAGTGACAAAGAGAGGTACCACAAAGAGTCATCGGTAAAAAGCCACAACTATTCTCGTCCGAAACTCCGACCCCTGAGTTTGGATGGACTCTTACACCCGGGACTGCGAACAATCGACACACTGGAACTCGTCCAAGGCAGTGAAGAGACTCGGAGCCAAAGGAATAGACCTGGTACCCACCACTACTCAGTGAAACAATAGAGGACATAAATAAATAGAAGAGAGAAAACTCTTGCGTGTCTCGCCTACCAGGCGTCCCGAAATTGGTCTCGTCAATTTGTCTCCGTAGGTGTCCGTACTCTAACGGTGGTCGTGAAGGTCCAACGTTTACTCCGATCTCTCCAAAACTTTTCCCTTTCATCCAGACCTCCCTTGACCCGTCTATTAGGATTCTAAATCAAACGAAATTTTTTTTCTTTTCTTTTACTTCCCGGAAACAGAGGGACCTTTGGTGAACGATTAGAGGTCCTATAACAGAGAAAAGTCCGCTTCCTCCACCTCCTCTGGTAGCTCCCCAACGAGGAGTCCGACCTTCTCAAAACGTCGGACCGACTGTTCCACTCACGGACTGACTGCACCACTCCCGGACGGACCCTCCGCGCCCAGCTCCGGGTCCGGTCCGAAGTCCCGGGAGGACCCGGAGGGACCCCTCGGTAGAACCACCACCGAATCGCTCGTCCTCCGCACCCGTCGCCGGCCGGACCCCTTCGGTGGGAGAGAGAGAGAGGGAGGGAGAGAGAGGGAGGGAGGGAGAGAGGTGTGTTCCGAGGGCTCCGCCGGTAGAACAATTGCGGGAAGGGGGGTCTGCGAAAGTGAGGTACCTCCTCCGCCCGCACCCGGTGGTCCACCGCGAGAGCCGGGGCTACGCCCCGCGGCTGGCCGCCCCTACGCTGCGGATATAAATTGAAAGGAGCGGGCCGCGGCAAGTGGTCCGTTTGCGCCTCTGTCGGTCCTTCACCGAAGTCCGGACCCGCCGGGCCCCCGTCGGAGGGCCGGCCCGGGAGCGGGCCGCCCCAGCCCGTACCTCACGGAAGGACTTAGGAACCGACCGACGTGCCAACGGAGGAGGGGACAACACACCCCTGCCTAGGAGGACCGACGTCCCTTCTACCACGGGAGTCGGTCCTTCCGTTCCAGAGGTCCTAACAACGGTCTATCTACACCCCGGGACTCCTCGTGACTGTCTTACAAGACCTTCAAGGGTTCGAATAATTTCCGTGTGGTCGTCGGTCCCAAGCACCGAAGACGGACCTCCGGGTTTCCCAACTCGGGGCATGACCCTCGTCCGGACGGAGAGGGGCCTCGGGTCGGCCCGCGCCGGCACACCTTCCCGGGGCCCACAGACCTCTACGCCACCACCCTCGGGCCCTCGGTGCAACCAACTCGATGAAGCACGGTCTGAGGCCGGCCTCGCACGAAGGGCGCAGGAGGGCAGAGTGGAGTCTCGTCGGGAGGTACTGCCCTCGTCGAGACAGGGGCTGCAAGTCGTCTGTAGACTCGCGAGGGACGTGGTCGGGGACCCCTGTCGCGTCACTCGTTCCGTTGGCTACAAGGGTGTTCCTGGACACACACGCGAAGAGCACTCCCGGCTAAAAAATCAAGTCCACACCCAGGTCCACCCTTGGTCCATTGCTGTGGCTGAAACGGACTTGTCAGGAAAGAAGTAGCCTTGTAGCAAGTGGAAGAGGCTGACCAGGGCACTTCTCGGACTCTCACGTCTCTCTCTGGGGAGATAGAGGGAGGGAGGTGGGGGACGAGGAGACTAGGGGATCCAATGGCCCCTTTGGGTAGACACATAGTCGCGACCGGACCTCCACACAAGGTCCACGTTTGCCCTCCGAAACATTTCCCTTTCTCCAAGATCTTCCTTGGCTCGTGTATTAGGGTTCTGAGTCAAACACAATTTTTTTTTTTATATATATATATATATATATATTCTTCGTCTCCACAATTTAAGACGGACCTTTTAACCCCTCCGAAACTTCTTGTCCACCACTAATTAAACCCCAAACTTTCTCCTTGCTCTTCTTAAGTCAACGACCCTCACCCCCCACCCCACCGTCCGTAGGTCCGTCTCCCTGACCAGACACCCCCGCCACACGACCCGAGTCGTCTGGCCACACCCGGGGACGTCGTCCCCCTAACGCTTCCACCATCCCTGCCCACTAGGACCCTGTAAAAATTAGAGTTTAGGGTCGGGTAGAAGGAGGACACTGCTCTCTGGGTGAGAGGTGGGTACTACTCTCGAGACCTGCTTTCGGACGAACCTATCTGTCTCCCCGGGACCGGAATGATCGGAATGATCGGAATTTTTGCAGTTTCGAAGGGTTTCGGACGCAAACAGAACGGTCCTCCGGGTTCCAACGTACGTCGTACCTCTTCCAGGAAATACTTGAGCTCCAGATCTCTACGAAACTACGTTTCCAAAATTTATGTCTCCCGTGTCCTACTGGCCACCCGGGTTAGGACGGACGTCTGTACAACGTACGAAGACCCTTTTTTCTTCCCTCCTGATTCACCGACTGTAAATATCTTACAGTACGTTTTTTTTTTTTTTTTTAGACCTAAAGGTCGAAGAGACCCTTTTCGTTTCTAGACGAAAGGTGAGCGTAGGGGGGTGGGGAACCCACGAAAAGGAGTGGGCCGGTCGTAGTCGGCCTCGGCCCATCACCGACGGGGGACACCTCTCGTGTGCACGAGACGTCGAGCAGTGGTAGGGGTACCCTCGGAAGGACTGAGGGGACGGTGGACGGTCGTCGTAGGTAGGACGCACACACAGAAAACACCATCTCTTTTAAAGAGACATGAAGCCCGGGATGACTTTCGTCCGTGTATCGTTCGTCCGGATCTCTCAGGACACAAAATTCTTTACCTTATCTCACGCGAAGAAACTTTCACTTCTGACAAAGGTACACGAATATACGTTTATTTGTACAGACGTAGTATTGTCTTGCGTGGATCATACTACGGAAACACCGAGAACCTCCACAAAAAAAAAAAAACGTCAGGGAAGCTCCTCCGAGACGTGACTACTGTAAATCCAATATCTTTAGGAGAGTCAGGGTGGTCGACCACCAATCGAATAGGCCACATAGACACGAGTCCACAACACCTGAGGTACCATGTCTTTCTCCACATAGGTCGATCACCGGGACCGACCCCTGGAGGAAGAAAGAAGACTAGGTTCGATACCTGCTCACCCCTGGACCCCCTCCGTCCGCTACAGTGGCGTACCTCGCGGCAAGGGACGAACCCGGAAACGCTTGTGGCTAGTCCAGTCTCCAGGGTCTCTCCGACCAGAGGGACCACGGTCAGGTCTCTCTGTGTGTGAAGTAAAGACTACTTTAGTCCGATGACCTTTACTCTCAGGCCGAAGGTCAGACAACATAATTCAGGAGGTGGTCAGACAGGACCCAGTGAGAACTCATTGGTCGCAAGTGTGACACACGAGTGCTGGACAAGACTGGACCCTATATTACGGAGAACCGAAGTGGGGTTCGAGACTGAGGGGGGTCACACTCCGGCACCGGTGCCATACAGTGGAGAGACATGGAACTAAAGGAGGAGACACTTTACCTCTACCACCAACGAAGACTCATAGACACCGTCGTAGTCTGACGGGGTTTTGAAGTACTACACTTTGTTGGTGGCCAAATAGTGCACCCGATCCTGTCCTGTGTCTCCCATACCAACCAGACTCGGTTCACCGTGGACGACCCCACTCCGGCAGGTCCCACCGAGGAAGGGAGTGAACAGACTACAGAGCCGACCCTCCCGACCCACCGGCCCTTGATCAACCGGAGCCAGAGAAGGTATGTCGGAGAGGATCACCGGTGCACCTGAAAGAGCATCGTACCGTCAGGACGGAGGGTCTCGGTCGTAAGGTTGTTTGTCTTGCATCTCCAGAGACTTCGGAACCCATACCGTCAACTGTGGCACACTGAAGACAGTATAGAATAACCAATTTCCTCGGTGTATCGGATGGGTCTAGGTCTCCCTTTCCTGGATCTGGGGAGAAGAAGTCCCTTCCTCACACGTCTTACACACCGGGAGAAAATAGGCGACGTCTACCAAGGGTAGAGGTTTCTCAATGGCACTCCTGATCGGTTCCGGCCCTACACGGGAAATGTAGGTGAGCTCACTGGTCTCACCTTTTCTGTTATCGTGCACACCTACTCCCACACCCCTTCGACTTTGAGAGGAAGTGACCGTCACCCTGTCAGTGTACCTTGTGTCTCGGCAAGGAACATTTCCGTCTGCATACGGATGGGACGTAGCGTCGTCAAGATTGGGATCTATTATTGGGTTCTTTTTACTTTCGTTCTCAAGCCTCTGAACGTCTATTTGCGAGTGCCGTCGAAACAGGTAGCGCGAGATTTGACCTTCGTTGGGATCACAGGCAGTCGTCAACAACCGGCAAGCTCAGAAAACACTGGGGCATCTGACATCGGGCGCCTATGGGACAGGTACCTTAAAAGGTCGGTTCTTATGACCTCGCCCAACGGTAGAGGAAGAGGTCCCCTAGAAGGACTGGGTCCCTACCTTGGGTGCACAGAGCGTAACCGTCCGTCTAAGAAATGGTGACTCGGTAGTCCCTTCGGGGCCAGTCGTCATCTTTGGTCATTTATCCCTTAAGGGACCGTCAGGTTTCCAATCCTGGGCCACGAGAGTGCCGGTTCCCGAGCCCAAATTAGAGACCAACCCCTTGATCCTAGGGTGTTTGGAACACCGTAACGACTTTTTATTTTTCTTAACTTATTTATTGGACAACAAATAAGTATATGACCCTACGTGCCGGGACCCTCTCTTACTGGTCGACATATGTTGTTGTGCCCACTAAGAGTGTCTGTACGACCACTCTCTTTCTTCGACCTGTGTCCTCATGAAGGACACACCTCGAGACATGAGACTTCAAGTTTTTGTCCGTCTTGGTCAGGGACACTACCTTCAGTCTGTCTCCAATCGAAACCTTCCCACCAGTACTGACCCTCCTCCGATCTCCCTCAGAATATCTCGTTCCCCACAAGATACGTAACCAGACCAAGGTGTCCACATTTGTGTACATGGTCAAATAGTTCGACAAACCGATTCCGGACTCGAGAAATGACACATAGTAAACGTGAGTTATTAGCGAGTCGTGTCACGGATGATACAGAATTCACTGGGTACTTATCATAGATGACTCCAGTAGCCGTAGTAGTTAAAGTTTCGTGGTCTCCCAGTGGTCACTCAAATAGGTGTCTTTGATCTAAACACTCCGACGAGTCGAGTCACGGGAGCCCCCGAACCCGTCGAACAGACCCGGGAGGCTTTGGGGTCACCGGAACCCGGGTGGAAGACCGTCCCTCGCCTGAGAGGGGAGAGAGTGCATTCGCCTCTTTTGAAGGACAACCGGAACCGGGTCGTGAACGTAAACCGCAACCGCACACAAGAATCCAGTTCACGTAAACCGAGAGGAAAGACCCGGGACGCAGCAGGTCCTGTCGGCGCAAACGAGACACTATTGGGGGACGTAGGCGACGGGTCTGAAGACCCGAGGTCTCTGGTCGAGACCCCTCACCTCTACTGTCCGAGGGTCCAGACATTAGGACCGACCTCCAAGCAGGGTCGTCTCCGAGTCTTTCGTGACTAAGAAGGGACGGGAGAAACAAGAAGACTCGTCATCCGGGTTCGTACTCGAGTGTACAGATACTACACTACTACACTTCACCCAACCTGCATTCTTTTTTTTACACAAGGAAAGGAGGGCGAGGGGATCTTGTACTTTGTCACATCCCACACCGGTGCCTGCGGTACGACCCCTCTGAAGTCCCTCACCACCCCTGACACCAATTGGGTTCCTCCGGTAACAGTAGGTCGAGGTCGACTAAAAACGGTGTACCTTGTACCCGAGTCACACCGACCCCGGAGATCAAAAAGTGTTCTTCGATCTTTAGACTCAAAGGTTCCCCTTACGGACGTTGAAATCTAGAGTCGTGGATAGAACCACCATGAAGACCTCGAAATTAGCGCTGTGTCCGACCGAGACGTGCCCGGGTGACCTTGTGTAAACGTCTGCAGACCATAATCGCCCACCGGAGTCTGGGCTTCCTAAGTGGTAGAGGGTGAAACGTCGAAACACCGGAACGGATCTACTGCACCAAAAAGACGAAGTAGTGGACACGTTGCGCCAACTTCCCACTTGTCAAGGACGAGAAGCAGTAAGTGCACTACTTACGAGGACCCACAACGACAGGGCCGGAGGGACCACAAACGGACAACCAGGGGTGGAAGGACCCGTCGGGTCCCCTCCCGAACCCCAACAAAGTCTGTGGGAGGTAAAGGAGGAGTTCCTGGACGTCCGACGGAAGGTCCGTCCTCACCTGTCGAGGGGCGACGGGAGTAAGAGTCGGTCACCTCTCCGGAGACGTCTCTCCCCAGAAGGACGAGGTGGGTGTCTAGGAGCTGGGAGGTCAAGGACGTCTAGGCCTCCTTCCGTCCCTCGCCAGGGACTTAGAGGAGAGACGGTACAAGGGAAGTGGGGTACCCAACGATCCTGGTTAGGGAGGACTACGAGTGCACAAAGGGGAGAAATCTTTAGTCGTCTTTTTTTTTTCTAGACGGAAACTAGGGCCACGAGGACTAACGTTACTCAAAGGACAAGAAGCAACATAGAATCGTTAAAGAGGACTCGAATCGGAACAAACGACTGTTTTCAGGTAGATCAGTTTCGATACCAAAAAGGTCATCAGTACATACCCACACTCTTAACCTGATATTTCTTTCGACTCACGGTCTCTTAACTACGAAAACTTGACACCACAACCTCTTCTGAGAACTCTCAGGCAACCTGACGTTCCTCTAGGTTGGTCAGGTAGGATTTCCTTTAGTCAGGACTTGTAAGTGACTTCCCACCTACTTTAGTGGTTGAGTTACCTGTACTCAAACTCGTTCGAGACCCTCAACCACTACCTGGTCCTTCGGACCGTACGACGTCAGATACCCCAGCTTTTCTCAGCCTGTACTGACTCGCTGACTTGACTTGACTTGATCAGAACGACTCCCTCTCTGAAGAGAGATCTGTAAGTCGGACCCTCTTGTTCCCTCGTGAAAAGGGATGAGGTCGACTATTTACGTCCACGGACGTCTTCGAGGTCGTATCGGAGCCTCGAACCGACTTTTGCCCAACGGTCGACTGGGGTGCGTTCGATCTGGTGTGAACCTTCCCGGACCATTAGTCGTAATCCGAAGGAGGTCTCCTAGACCTACGAGGAATCGTGGACGCTCAGTATACATATGACGGAGAGACATACTACTCCAGCACCATTGTACCTTTAACACAGAGAGAGAGATTGTGTGTGTGTGTGTGTGTGGTGAATTCCTAATCTGAACAGGAGAACCGAGACTTCCTTTTACCTCCGAATTCACAGATTACAGTCACTAGTTCTCTTTCTATATTGAAGGGTTTGAAGTGTCAGTGAAAACCCCAGGAAGCTTCGTCTTTGAATTCACTCAACGTACTACACGTCCTTTATGAAGTGTGTCACCGGTGTCCACTTCGTGACACTATCTTTCTAAACACCAATAGTAATAATTACAATTACTCATAATAATTGAGAAGAGTAATCCCAAAGGGGTCACCGAGTCTGTCATTTCTTAGACGGACATTACGTCCTCTGGACTCAAACTGGGGACCCAGTCCTTCTAGGGAGTCTTTTCCCTTACCGTTGGGTGAGGTCATAATCAAAGTCACCTTGTTTTTGAGCTGAAACGAGTTGAAATTAAATCCCCTTTCTAAAACTAAGAAAGGTAAACCAGGTCAAGTCACCAATTATTTTATTTCTATGAATCAAACTTCGACCACGACAAAATCGACAAACGTCCCCTGTTAATTAAGGGAAGAGGTCCCCTAGAAGGGTTGGGTACCTAGCTTTGACTCAGAGGACGTAACGTTCATCTAAGAAACGATAGACTCGGTGGTCCCTTCGGGTTAACTAAACATCGAGTCATTTAGTATGGACCAACTCAGACCCAGGGGTCCCCGTCACTGTAGCCAGGGGTGGACCCTGAGACCCAGTAAGGACCCGGACAGGGACCCGTCCCACCGTGAGCGACAGAACTGTCAACCGTTCCAGAGATGTCTCGGACCGGTGGGGAACTCACCCGACTTCGTCCCCGGCCCCGTCTCCCGAGTACTCGACAGGACAAGGGACGTCTAGTCCTCGCTGTGGAGTGTCTAGGACCTTCTTTTGTAAGGAGAGGAATTCCGGTTCCACCACCTTTACGCACCGTAGATACGGTTTCACCTGGTCGACCTACACTCATGCCCCATTAATTGAAAGAAACACTCAGACACCTGAACAAGACCGAGAAGGCAGGAGAGAGGGTTCTACGACTAGACCGCAACTATCACAATCCGGAATTTGGGTCACCTCCCCCACCCACCGTTTTTCCCCGGATGTACCATAAAAATTTTATATTTTTTTATACTTAAATATATTTCTTAGAGTAAAATTTTAACTCCACGAAAGATATTTTTGGACTTAAAGTTCGACGAAAAACAATAAATAAATAAAAACCGGAACGGTGTGTCGAACACTCTGGTCCCTAACTTGGACTCGGTGCCAACACTTTCACGCCTCAGGATTGGCGACCTTGCGTTCTCTGTAGGGATTCGCCGAAAACCTTTAAATCTACAAGAGTCTTGAGACCCGGACATAAAGAAATTTATCAAACAAATGCAAAATTCCATATTTATGCATTTCACATGTGTAGTATTCACATGTGAAGTCACTTAAAATTGTACATAGTTGGGGGCACCCCCGAAGGGACCACCGAGTCGCCATTTCTTAGACGGACGTTACGTTCTCAGCGTCCTCTGCGTCCAAGCTAGGGACCCAACCCTTCTAAGGGACCGTCTCCCGTACCGTTGGGCGAGGTCATGAGAACGGACCTCTTAGGGTACCTGTCTCCTCGGACCACCCGATGTATGTCAGGTACCCCAACGTTTCTCGGTCTGTGTTGACTTCGCTGACTCGCGTGTGTGCGCATTTGCGGGTGCACTTCTACTGGGTCCAACTCTTTGAGTTGGAAAGGCGGGGGATCCGACGTAAGACCACCTTGACCATGTCGACGGGGAGTCTGTCCCGCCGCGAGGCATAAAGTGGTGTCAGCGGGGGGAGGGGTGGGATAACGGAGTGACGAGTGGACGGAAAATAGACACACCCGTGGCCCGGTTCCACGCACCACAGAGTAACGGAGGACCGACGTGACCCTCAGACGTGGGAGGGGAAGGGCAGAGGGTCTCCTCTCGTCCTGAAGGCGCTCCAGTGGGTGAAGGGTCCCTAGTGTGTCGACTAAGGTCCTTCGCCCCCGAAGGCAAGTGTAGGTGCTCTCGGGTCCGAAAAGGAGTTTGACCCCGGGAACCCAGTCCGAGGACCGAGGAACGCGTCACTTTCTGGTCCTCCGACCTTCTCGGACGTCCCATCGTCTCCACCGGACCTGACCTACACTCGGGGAGGTCAGACGGGTCCTTCCCTCGGTCGTCACCCGGGACCTCAAGCGTCTCTTAATTGTAAGAACAGTCGTCTCTTCCTCCGTTCTTATATTAATTTTGAAACGGGAACCTTATCGACTAAGTAAACTTAAAATAGGGTGTGCAAACTTCCTCCTGTCTTTTTACGTTTCTACGCGTCGGGACCAAGAACGGAAAGAACCCGGTGGGGTGGTGAGCTCGGGGTAAAAGGGGAATCATAAGTCAGAAGATTGCGAATGACTCCTGGATGATCTACGGCGACGCCCGGGACTGTCACGCTTTCTGTCTCAAGTTCCGACACCAAGGGCGGTCCTCTTCGTCGTTGTCTCACACTGGTGATACAAAGGACCCCGACGACACTATTCAACGGTGTTTGCCTCACCGAATTTTGTCGTACTTAAATCATAGAATATCGAGATCTCCAGTCTTCAGACTTGACACCGTCGTCCTCAGTCGTCCCGGCCGAGGGAGACCCCCTCTTAAGGGTAGGACCGGAAACGATCGAACGCAGAGGGTCGAGCACCGCGGAAGGAGGTTGAAGTCTCGGTGTCGTGTCGTAGAAGGTCCGAGACAGGAGGAGGCTCAGAGGACTAAGACAGAATGTTCCTGGGGGCACTAATGGTCCTGTCAGAGGGATCGAGTCCTAGAAAAGGTGTGGACGGCTCAGGGACACCGGTACCTTCCACTATACAAGTGTCCGAGACCCTTACTCCGACCCCTGGAAACCCACCCCAGTAATGAGACGACGGGTGTAAGTGGTTCCCACTGAAGTCTCCGCGCACGAAACCTCCCGTCATCCCTTGTCCGTCACTTGCGATATCCGGGACCTTCCACTCACCTTCCTCGACACAACCCACCCCCGTACCGACCCCCCCGTGTCGGCCCCACCTCCGAGCCGCCAGCCTCCGAGACCCGAGGCCCGTCGTTCCTCTACGGCCTGGTCTTCCTAAATCCTTCTGGTCCAATGCTCCGCTACCCCCCCACCCCCCCCCGCCACTACTGGCCTCGCGCCCCGACCTCTTTGACTCGGCGTCCGCGGACCCTCCACGGTCGTCCCAGGTCCGGACGGGACCCGTCGGTCCCTACTCTTCTGGCTGGGGTTCGGTGAGGAGGAACAGGAGACCCTTGTCGACCTCGACTCTGCGTCGAGAGGGGAGGGTACTCCACACTTAGAAGTCCGGCGGCGTCAGGGGTGAGACTGGATCTCAGACGATGGTAACTCCGGCCCACCGTAAACGAAGGACAGTCGGGGGACCCGACGACAAAACGAATCTCGTCTCTCTTTAAAGATACGTTGACCCGGGATCAATTTTTCTTCTTCTTGATGCAACCAGGTTCTCCCAGTACCTAAAGTTCCGTTTACCCTCTGAGACATAAAGGACGACTCGATGTACGCTATATTCTGTATCCTGGACTAGTCTTGGGTCGCAACACGACTCCGTCTACCTAAGGTCTCGATCTGACGGATCCCGAGTCTAGACGGGGAACCTCTGACAAAAAACAAAACCCCAAAAAAAAACTGACGCGGTACACCTTAGAATCATCGGACTGGTCCCTAGTCTCGACACGGGCGACGAGACCCTCGCGTCTCGGAATAGGTGGCTCGGTGGTCCCTACAGGACTCAGACGCGACACCCAGTGAGTGAGACGAGAGTGCAGTCAAAGGGGGAGATCCACCCCACACAGTAGCACTCCCACACTCCGACCGGGGATCGTAGGACGTCCACGAGTCCCTCCTGTCCGACAGTGACGCCCCACGGGTGTCCGACTCTCGACCCTAGGTCACGAACGAGTAGTGACGGATCGATCGACCCCCGAGGTCCCTCGGGTCCTGGTGAGACGAGGGTATAGTGACACTGGGCGACTCCCGGCCCTCCGAAGTCTTGGAGAATCCGGTCTTTTTTGCTTCAATGACTCGGTGACGACACTCGGTCCCTGAGGTGTACGAAATCTACTTTCTCGAACGGATGGGAAACGTCGTCTCGCTTCAGGACCATAACCAGGACAAGATATCTCACCGATGTCGTGTCTCTCCACTACCCTGAACGGGCCCCAGTGTATCGACCGCTCACCGTCTCGACCCTAATGTCTTCAGACGAGGTCTGGGGAGGAGTCACGACCCGTGACCGGGGACAGACCGGGACCGGGACGAGACTTAGGCCCCCGGAAACAGTGTTCCTAAGTCCGTGTAGTCTTGAGTGTGGACACAAAATCTGGTACACTGACAGGGACGAGAGAGTGGGGAGGGGGAGGAGGAAGGGAAGGAAGGAAGGGAACGAAGACTATGATTTTCACCGAGTAAAAGTGACACCTCTGTTAGTGCACCTTCAGTGGAGACGAGGGTTCCCACCGGTGTCCGGGGTCGGCGGCGGAGGACACGGACGAGGAGGGGTGAGGCACACTCACGGGTCGTCCCAGCAGGGTGACGGGGGCAGTCGAAAGGACCGGTCCAAGCCGGAGAGGGACCGGCGCCGGACCGGCCGGACGGGAGGGACCGTCCGCAAAACCTCCGCCTAGTCTGGAGCACTCACGTGTAAGGAGGCGCAGGGAGTGTGAGGGGTGGTGTCGCCGTAATTGCGTCCCTCGCATTTTAACCTTAGCCGACGTCCCTCCCTGACGTCCTGAAGAAGACACGAAATGTCGGTCTACACGGCCGGCCACTCCGGTCCCCGTCGCCGGGCCGGGCCCCGAGTAGCAGAGGGGGAGGTGGGTCGCGTGTGTGTGTGCGTGTCGGTGCGTGCGTGTGTGTGAACTACACCGAATAAGTCTCGGAAAGTCGAGACGGGAACGGTCTTGGTGTTCCGTCGTCGGTGTGTTGTCACGACGGTAGGACCCAAGTCGGTCACCGAAAAGCGGTTCCTACGTCAGTAAGTAAGTAAGTGAGTATGCACACGCGTAAGTAAGGACACACACGTAAGAACGTGTATACGTAAGTATGTGCGTACGTAATAAGTACACACACACGCGGAAGTAAGTGCACACGTAAGTCCGTACACACGCAAGTATACACGTACGTCATAAGTACACACACGCACAGAAGTAAGTGCACACGCAAGTAAGTGTACACGTACGTCATAAGCACACACACACGGAAGTAAGTGCACACGTGCGGAAGTAGGTACGTATGCACACGTAAGTACGTACACACGTAAGTAAGTATACACGTACGTCATAAGCACACACACACGGAAGTAAGTGCACACGTACGTCATAAGCACACACACACGGAAGTAAGTGCACACGTGCGGAAGTGGGTACGTATGCACACGTAAGTAGGTGAGTGCGTACGTACGTAAGGACGGGGGTGGTAGGTCGACTCGTCCGGGGTCAGCACCGGAACACTTGTCGTGACTGAGTCGTGGACGAGAAGGTCTTGAGTGTAAGACCTTCCTCTACCTGGGACTTGACCGTCTGTCCTTCAACTCTCCCTCTCCTCTCGATTCTTCTACCCCGGACCCGTCGAGACGCCACCCCGGTGCAATCGGATCCACCAGCCCCTTCCGGGGAGACACCTCACGGGTCGTCTGGGTCCCGGACCCTCTGTTCGTCCCAAGTGAGCACCTCTTCTCTGTCCACGGACCCGTACCTCCCTCGACGACGTTTCCGGGGCTCCTCTCACTCCGACCTCAAAAACTCCTCGGTCTCCCTCCGGACCCTCCCTGTGTCCCTCTCTCCCGTCTCGCCCACGACCCGGAACGATCCACCCACCCGGACCCCGAAAGGTAGACGCTTTCCCTCCGAGGGGGTACCCCGGGCCACGACTCTCCCAGAGGACGGAGAAGGACCACGTCCTTTTGGAAGACGTAAAAGGAAACCTTCGTCTCTCCGGGTGTCTCCCCTCCGAACAGACTCTACCTGGACCTCAGTGGTGGAAACCGCCGGAAGGGCCCACATGCTCGTCACGTGTGTGTGTACTGTGAACACTTGTGTGCACGCACGTGTGTGCTGTGTGCTGTGTCCGTGTGTGTGCGCCCGTGTGTGTGTCCGTGCGTGTGTGCGTCCGTGCGTGTGCGCCCGTGTGTGTGCGCCCGTGTGCGTCCGTGTCTACGGCCGCGTACACGCGGGCCGGGTGTCCGCGTGGTCCTCAGCGTTTGTTCACCCGGGTGTGTCGGAACAAAGTCTGTAAGACGTAAATAACGACAACGACGACAATTCAGCGAAGTCAACACAGGCTGAGACATACTGAGGTATCTGCCGTCGGGTGGTCCGACGGGGCAGGGACGCTAAGAGGTCCGTTCTTGTGACCTCACCCAACGGTAAAGGAAGAGGTTACGGACTTTCACTTTTCACTCTCCCTTTAGTGAGTCAGCACAGGCTGAGAAGCTCTGGGGTACCTGACGTCGGGTGGTCCGAGGAGACAGGTACCCTAAAAGGTCCGTTCTCATGACTTCACCCCACGGTAGCGGAAGAGACCGTAAATAACGATTGTAACAATTTTTGATCCGTAAAAAGTACTTTAGACTTATAAGACAAAAAAGAAAAATTTATAATAGACCGTAATTAACTCGAGAATTATACGGGACTCGTGATTTGACGAGTCGTCCCAACTATGACAATACTAAGGACGAAGTGTCTATTATTTTAACCCCCATTGTCTTTACTTCATTGGACCGTTTTCCGTATGGTGGTCACTCACCATCTGGGACCCAAGATCTCGTCGTCCAGACTCGGGTCGGAAGAGAAAAGAAAAGAGTTATAACCTCCAAAACGTCATCTCGGGGTCCGGCTCACCGGGGGTCGCCAGTCCCCGGAGTATAAAGGCGAGTGGGCCGGACAAAGTGAGCGAACAGTGGACGGACGGGGAACGGCCAAAGACTCACACTCTGAGGGGTTACGAGTAGTTTATAATTTGGCTCGTTAAAACCCCTTAAGGGACCACCGGGTCCCCAATCCTAATGTACGAAGGTGACGGCCCCCGTGTCCAAACTAGAGACCAACCCCTTGGTTCTCGGGTGTTCGACGTACGACACTGGTTTTTTGGTTTTCTCTCGCCAAAGCTTTTTGAAGTAAAAAGTATTTCTTCCAGCACGTCGGGCTCAGGGGAGAGACGACGACGGACCGACACACTGAAACCCGTCCACCAGTCTGGAGAGACTGGCAACCAAAGAGGATAGACATTTTATCAGATTTGTCTCCCAGTGATCACCCTCTTCCCCTTTCCTATCCTCACCTCCGAGCCGGACCGGCCCCGGGACCTCCCCCGCAGTGACAATGGCAGTCTCAAAGACTACCTCGAGGGTCGTTCCGTGGTCGCTCGGATTCCAGAGGGTCTCTGACCACGGGCACCCCGTCCGGTCTCCCTCCGACCTCCGTCATCGACGACCGACGGCTCCCTCCGTCGGCACCGTAGAGCAGAGAGGCGAGGGCTGTCCGGAAACAGTTCTACCAGTCTGCTGTGCAGAGGAAGGACCTCCGGGTGCACGAGGTCCGGCTCGCCCTGGTGCCCCGGGAGAGCGTCCGGGACGCCTTCACCGACCCGAGGAGTCCGGAGGGGTGCGAGCCCTTGCACTCATAGGGGTGGAGGGCCGGGGAAGGGTCTGGGGGCTCGTCCTCGGCCCTCTCCCCGTGGCCTTTGCCCTCAAGTTTCCCGTGCCGACCGAAGACGTCTGTCCTTCGTCGCAGACCGACCGACCACCTCCCGACCGGTCCGCCGACCCCGTAGTGTCTGAGGGACCCCATGGGGGCACACGGGACTAACCACCACGGCACCGACGGGCGGGGGAGTAGGTGGTAAATCATTTACCGACGACAAACGACTCGTGCCCAGACAGACCTTAAGGGTACGACCAATCTTTGTCGAGGACCGGGAAGGAAGGCGTAGACTCCGAGTCCCGGTAAAGGTCTTAAGTCCACCCCAAGGGGAAGGGTCCCGTGTTCAGTGGGAGGTCACCTGGTCTTCCCGCCCCGTGTCACCCTCCCCGTCGCTCGGGTGTCGACCGGTTCCGGAGAGGGAGGGTGTGACGATGAAGGAACCTGAGGAGGGATACGTTTTCCTTCCCAGTGACACGGGGAAAATGACCACCCTTTTGACGATACACGACGAATGGACGAACGGAAGTCCACTCCCTGACCGGGTTTCGGTCATCGTCGACCTAGCACCGTAGTCTCAAGTACCAGAGTCTTAAGAATGACTAGGAAATCTCGGGTTCAATTACAGTGGAGGAGACTCTTCGGGAGACCCTAACACGAACGAGATCTGCTTACGCAGGTTACTGGCACTTCAGCCCTCGTCGGAGGGACTAGGAGGGGAGGGAGTTCAATACCACTGATTATACCACTGGTCCCCGGGGGGTCGGTGTACCACGAGACGGGTGACTACCGTCTTCGCGGTGCCCCCTCCCTCCCGTCTCCAGGCACCGACCGACGACAGACGTCGCCCACGGGATTGCGCCCCGGACGACCCAGGACCAGGGACGCGGAACGTCAGAAAAAGACATTGGGTGTCCGAAGGGAGACGCCAACCGTGGTCACAGAAGGAAATCACCGTTCCGAACCTCCCCTCTCAGTCCGTCGACTCCGGTCACGACCCCAACCTTGAGTCCGGGAACCCCGACACGCTACCCCAGGGGGCGGGTGAAGACGACGCCCTAGGGTAACCCCACACCGGCCTGTGCGACCCTGGACGTGGGAGAGTAGAGACGGTCTGAGCCCCCCGGGGGATCGGGATGGACACCACTGAACAAGGTCCTTTGCGCAGGGTCGGTCCCGACCACTCAGTAAGTCGCTGGGACCGCACAACTAGAACCGGGGCCCTCCCGAAACACACCAGGTCCCCTACGCCCACTCACACACATGTGCGCTCACGTTTCGGCTCCCAAAGGTCCCGACGTGGACGTGGGCCCCACGGTCGACGTCCCCGAGATGATCTATTTCTCGAACGGGACCCCGGGTCTGGGCGACCGTAGAGTGTCGGGTAGGACACTCCCTCCCGGTCAGTCGTCTACTCCTTTGTCCATGGCTTCCCAGTTTGGCAAACGGGTGGGTCTTGCACCACCTCGACGCTAAACTTGGACGCCTCGACCGCGTGACGTCACGGACCAGGACGACCCAGAGAGACTCGGGTCAAGGCTGACGACGTCGACACCAGACCCCACCCCCAGGAACTTCTCGGGGGTGCATCCAAGGACAAAGAAGACAGACCTTCTTGGGTGGGTCGATCCCAAAGTGTGACACAGGTCAGCCAAGGGGAGGTAGGGACGGCTCCACCTACGGAGTGACTGGTGATGGGAGTGGGAACCTCAGGTGTGTCCGGGGGGGACCGTCGCTCCTCGGGAGACCTAAGACGGAAGGACGGGGGTGAGTGGGAGGAACGGGGTACGTTACTCCCCGACCGCGCCCTGTCCCCAAGAACCCGACTCCCAGGACGGGGTTGAGGAAACCTTCGGGTGGGGGAGTTTCCTTTACCCGACGAGTAACGACGGGGGGCCGGGAGGGCCTCAGTCCCCGTAGTCACCCCCCGGAGGGAGGTCCCGGGTCCGTCCTCCGGGAGGCGCGAGTGGGGGACCTCGACCGGTCCCCGGAAAGACCCCCGCCAAACGGGGGTAGAGACGAGCCGGTAGACGACCTCGTCCGCAGGACCCCTCCCGTCCCCCACCCCACCCCGACCCAGACGTCAAGACGATTGAGACGACCACGGTGGACGGGAGGACCGGAGGAAAGAGGTAGAAAAGACAGGGAGTGAGACGTCGAGTTCACCGCTCCGGTCCCTCCCACGTCCCGTGCCCCGGTCCCAGAGGGTTGTGTGGTCGTCACCCCGGTCTTTCGGGGTGACGTGGGGACGGACACACTGAACCACGACCGGCTCCGGACCCGGTCGGGCCCCTACGGTCGACTCACAGGGAGGAGTAGTGCACGAGGGGGGCTTCGGACTCGGAAACCGGAGGCTGAACTTGACGGGTCTGGACCCACTCCCGACCGGACCACGGGACTCGGGAGACACGGGTCTGTATTTTTACATGTGCGAAGATCCGAAGTCCGAAGCACGATTGCGTGTGTACTGATAAAAGTACCATGTTTCCAAGCACAAAGGCACGACATGTCGTCCTTTCAAAAGGTACCGCCAAAATACAGCTAAGAATGTTACGATATTTGGAGATTGAGTCTTAGTGTGGAGAGAGACCGATACCGTAACAAAACGACACACTGGCACCCACTTAGAGAATCGGAGACGTCCGGAGTCTAGCGAATGGACAGCCAATAGTACCCGAACTAGTACTTTGTCAGACGGACGATCTCTTGACCAAAGCTAAACTACATGCTACTTCTCTCGGAGGAGGTGATTTCGTCACCCTTCTTTTTCGTCTTTCTCAGGTCTTGAGAGTCTGCCTCCCAAGACTCGTAACCCCCCAGACGCTTCAGTCGACGCAGAAATTTATCACCAAGTCCTATCTGACAGACCCGGGAGACCCCACTCGTCCAAAGCACCACCACCACTGTCTCTCGTTCGGGACGTCACGACCGACGACAAGAGTCGGGGTCACGGGGTGTTCCCTCCACGATCGAAATTAGGGCCGGTCCCTGGACTCCGTGTCTCTCCAAATCAGTGAATCGGTCCCGGTGTGTCGGCTCGTAGCGCTATCCTCAGACGAAGAACTCAGACAGGGAGCAATAGAACCCTCTCTCGACACTGGAGAATGAAGTCCTTCGTGTACAGGTCATCCTCTTGTCTCCGTTACTGGTTTAGGAGTCTTTTAAGTCAGTGACCTGTAAAGATTTCTCCCGGACCGAACGAGACTGCCTACTGGAGATTCCTTCCCGGTGCATTCGACTCTGGGCCTGCGACTCACTCTCTTCCGACTTCAGTTTTCGTCCCTACAAGGGTCGTCACCCCTTCCGCCCGGGCCTCCGGGATCCCACCCCGCTCGAGCCCAGGACTCCTTGTCACCACTCAGGTACACCCCTCGGTCCCTCCCACATCCTCTGCTCCACCCCCCGTCGGACCTGTTTTCGTCCCCAGAGCCTGGTGTCTCCCCCGACTCGTGATCAGGTTCCCGCCGTCCCTCGGAGCCCTCCCGACCCTCGGTCCCTCACTGAACCATCTACACGTGACGAAATCCCTCAAAGGTCCCGAGTAAGAGATGGGACTCGAGTCCGACCGTAAACCCCAGTCACGACAGAACAAATCTGAACTGGTGCTCTCGGCTCGGCCCGTATCCGTACGGGAGGTTCGAAGTCTCAAGTCGACAATCCTGACGTAAAGGAACCGGACCTTTGGGACGTACGAGACGGGCCTCGAGGGACTCTGGGAACGGAACGGCTCAGAGTCCCGGAAACAGACTAACCCTCTCTCTTGTCCCCGAGAGCCCCCCACCACGTGTCCAGAGGGCCGTACACAGACCAGGGTTCTGGGACGGACTCCTCCGCCGGGGGGACGGGCGCGCGTGTCCCGGAGAGTGTAGACCTCTAGCAAAGTCCGTGTACACCCTCACTTTCACTCTGCCCCGACGTCCGCACACCGGAACCTCCCCCGCACCTCTCGTACGGTTCCCAGCGGTACGGGAGGCCCAGGTCCAGGACCACTGCCGGCTCGCGGGTGGTACCACAGGATTGGTGCGGTCCGGGAGACGAGTCGCGGACGTGGGTCTCCGTGCCTCGTCGAAGTGATTAAACAACAGTCGGTGACAAACAAAAGGCGGTTTGGTTTTGTAGAACAAGTGTTCCACAGTAAAACTAATTAAAGGGCTACCTATTGTCATATCGCAAAAGGTTCCTTCCGACAGACCGATTCTCGTTTTGGTGAACCCCGGTTCAGGACTGTGCCGTGTCTCGTCCGGCGGCCCCACCTGACACCGGACCCGTGCTGAACCCCGACGGGCTGGGTGGACAAGTGGGGCGTAGACGGGTGCCCCGCTAGACCATTGTGTTTGTCCACACAAGGCGGTCCACACTGCGTCATCCCTCACCACGCCTGACGCCGCTTAACGTCTCGGGCACGGAATTACTGTCCCCACCACTTAAAGTCTTCGTCGGAAACGTCTTTGCCCTAGTTCCTCCCGGTCTAAAAGGATAAACCCCCTCGTACGACTCGTACACCTCAAAATATACTTAGAACATTACAAATTTTGAGTCGTTGATTAAAAAGAGTGACAATTTGTAAACTCCCCCCTTTTTTACACAACACGGGACCCAGTGTGGGTCGTGTGAGGGGTGGAGACCTAAACCCCGACTACCGGCCATAGCGTCTCCGGGGGGTGGGGGCCGGGGCGAAGTCTCCGTAAACCCTGGTCCCTACTCCCCTTTCGAGCACCGCAGAAGGAGGTGAAACGCGGTCCGGGTCGTCCCCGGGAATCGAAAGACGTCGTCGCCCTACTCGTCGACCGTCAAAATACCCCACAGATGAGGTCGAGGTCTGGTATCATCAACATAACTCATGAAAATCCGAAGGGACCACCGAGTCTACCATTTCTTAGGCGGACGTCACACCCTCTGGACCCAACCTAGGGACCCAACCCTTCTAGGGGACCTCCTCCGGCACCGTCGGGCGAGGTCGCAAGAGTGGACCTCTTAGGGTACCTGTCTCCTCGGAACGCCCGACGTCAGGTACCCCGGCGTCTCACTCTGTCGGCTCGCCGATTCGCGTGTGTCGTACAACGCATGAAAGTGCTTCCCGAAAGACACGGCACAGAGTTGCAGGACATTGTCGGGTCTCCATTTCTCACAACAGACTCTTTCCCTTGACTCCGAGTCTCTCCCGACAAGTGAACGGGTCCCAGTCTGTCGCATCCGTCGTCGCTGTTCTATCTGGGTCGAAACTGGAACAAGTCCCAGAGAGCGAAACGAGACACTAGAAGGGTTCACGTCCTCGGTGTCGGATCTACCACCTCCAACGTTTGACCTCTAGGGACCCGGGTCGGACGGGGTGGTTGTACACAAGAAGTCGGTCGAACCATATACATGTACAAATCAAACTTAATCGACGGTCGTAGATTTTTTCCTTTAAAATATATTCTTACATCTCGAGACCGAAGAGAACTCTTATGTCTTCCCCCTGGAGGGACCACCGGGCCACCGGTTCTGAGACGTGAGGGTTACGTCCCACGGGTCCAAACTGGCGAACAGTCCCTTGATCTAGGGTGTACGGTTCTGACTCTGGACCACGTCGGTTTATTTTGTATTTATTTTTATATTTTTTCTTTCTCGTCTCCAGACCCGGGTACTCGTCGTCGGGGCGACTCGGCGGTCGACCGGGGGCAGTGGGAAACAGGAATGGACGGACACCCGTGAACTCAAAGGATGACCCAACTCGTGGATCATCCACAAATTATTTGCAATTAGTCTCCTACGAGGCTTCCGCAGGTACCGGGAACCTCCGGGGGAGGGGGGCCTAGGGAGACCCCCACCAGGGGTCCGTCACCTCTCGACCCGGCCTGTCCCGGGTGCAAACGGGTCGCCGGGCCCCGACGGAGGACCCGAAGGGACCTCCACCACCTCCGACACCCGCCTCGACGGGACGGCCGGGCGGACGTCCGCCGGAGTCACGGTCCGAACCGAGACGGGGCGGGGGGTGGCAAGGGGGTGGGACGGGGGTCGAGCGGGGCGGGGCGGGACCCCTCTGTCCCCGGGGGACGGGGCGGGAGAGCAACACGGGACAGGGGGACCTCCCCACTGAGGGCCTTCCTCCGGACCGGACCGACCCGGAAATAGAGCCCCGGCGTGTTTCTTCCATCTCCTCTAGGGGACCGCGGAAGAGGGCCGGGGCCTCGCCGGAGAGGAGACGGGGCAGCAGGGGACGCCCCGCCCCCTTTTTACGTCGGCTCGTCTACCGTCTATAATTGCGTCGTTACCTCCGCTCCCCCCGACCCAATCACGGGGGTCGTCCGAGCGACAGGGGCTCGAGAAGTCGGCGTGAGTGTGCAATTGCCTAGAACAAACTCAGGTCTATAAACCACCGTTCCCACGGTCCCTCCCTGTCTCCCGAGGACCGGCCGACGAAACCCTTAGTCTAAAAAAAATTCACAATGTAAAAACAAATCGTAAACTCGCCCCTCCTTCAAGGAAAGGTGTTTCTCCTCACAACTGAACCCCGTCCCACGTGGCTACTCCGGGCGCACCCTCGTGGGGTTGAAGAGGCACCAACCGTCCTGTGTCACGGGACACAGGATTGCCGTGACGGTAGTCCCGACGGGGGCACTCGTAGGAGCTCGGGTCGCGACGGAGCACCGGGGAGGGCACGGACCACCCGTGACAGAGACCAGAACCGAGAACGACCGGGGGACGGACCTTCTCGGACGGACGAGGGACGACCCGCGACAAACAGCAAGTTCCGATTCAACTCGCAGTGGTGGAGACCCTTCGGTAGACCTAACCGGGTCCGTCGCAAGGAGACCCGAGGGGTTAGGGGAAAGGAATGGGACAGCCGGGACCGAACCAAGTAGAAGTGCAAATAGGTGGACAAGGCACACAAGGCAGCGAGTCAGCACAGACTGAGACACACTAGGGTACCTGACATTGGGCGGTCCGAGGAGACAGGTACCCTAACAGGTCCGTTCTTATGACCTCACCCACCCAACGGTAAGGGAGAAGGTCCCCAGGAGGACTGGGCCTCACCTCGGGTCCAGAGGTCGGGCGGCGGGCTCAGAGAGGAACACGGTTGTGTGTTCGGACGCGGGACGGGGAGAGGGGTCGGGGAGGGGTCGGAACCGCAGACAGGTCGAAGGGATCCCGAGAGTGACCCTGGGAGGGAGGAGTCGACCTTTCTCTTTCCGACACCCGGGCTCACCCGAGGGCCACCCCTGACCTCCCCGTCCGGCCGAGACACAGGTCAGACGCAGACGACGGACCCGTCGTGGCTCCTGTGGAGGACGAGAGTCTCGGGTCCCCAGGAACAACCTGTATTCGTCCCGGTGTCAACCGTCGTCACCCCCGCCCCCCACCAGGACGTCTCCACACGAATCGCACGCCCTCTGACCACCCCCGCGACAATCACTGTAACCACCACTCGACCCGTGATTGGCCACGTCTTCACTACTGTGACCGGGGACGGGGGCGAGTGCGAGTGGGACCTCTCATTTGAGCCTCCCCCGCAATCTCGTCTATTAACACCCACCCTACGCACGAAGACCGAGGACACTCGCCGCCTTTCGCCCCCTTCTCCCCGGTCCTTTCCCGGCACCCTCCCCTACCACGGGCCACACACCATAGTCGAACCGTAACGTACCGTGAAGCCAGGAGTCGCTCCGTCCGGGGCCGTCTCGTGGTCGTCGAGGGTAGGTGCTGACGTCCAACGTCCACTGCACTACCTACCTCGCCCACTCAGGGAGGACCACATCCTTGGGTACACTACGGACATCGACCCCGACTCCGTAGACGTCTTTTACACTAGGAAATTATGGATTCCTCGGACCCTTCAAGAACTTGAACCGAGGTAAGTGCCAGTCGAAACACGGCCCTTTTATTCGGTGCAGAGTAATTCGTCATTTAAGTAGGTCCACGGACAAGGCCGACTATGGTAGCGTGGAACAGTACAACATTACAGTTCCGGTTTCAAGGACAATGAACCTCTCAGGATTATTCATTGGCCCCTTTGAACCAGCTTCTCACCCCTCAGGACCGAAAAGTTACCTCACTCCTCAGTCTCGTCCCTCCACCGGCCCCGTCTCTACCTGGATTGACTCGGGGCGCACCCTCCACCGGGAACCACTAGACCCGGCCCCCAGAGTCGTGACACCGGGTCAAGACGGGATAGGGGAGGACACAGACCGCCGAGGACCGACCGACCTGGACCGAGGTCTCCGGGGCTCGTGGTAAGGGTCCTCACACGTACTCTTCCCCACCACCCGTCCGCCCTACGTCTACTGTCCTCAGCAACGACCCCCTCTTAGCCCTCCGGCACCCGGTCCCCCGACCAGAGTCCCGGCCACGGGTCACACCGGGGTCTCTAGACAGGGACAGACCGGTCCTCCGCAAGGACTCGTAGAGGTAACTCGGACCAGTGGACCCACTACTATTCGGTACGAACAATCCCCGACTCTTCACACGACCTATCCAAAACTCCCAACAACCCTTAATTTTTAGTTTCGTCATGGTCTTGACCGAAGGTGTCAACACTAAATCAAATTTATGAGTACAAAACTTGGACTTACGTAAATTGTGACTTTTTTTTTTGCGTCACAACATTTTGACATGTGAACTCGACAAGTGTTCGATCACTGTAGTAAATTCTTTTAACTCCCCGGACTGTAAACGTCGTTCTACCTGCCCGGACCTTTGACAGTCTGACTCACTTTATTCACTCTGTGCCTCTCTTCGCAGTAATATAGTGAATACACACCTCGGATTTTTTTGTCCACTCCGTATTCACCTACATAAATATTTCGTCTTCGTCTCAGCACCTACATCTTTTGTTTAGACACCAGTGGTCCCCTACTCCACTCCTCCCTATTTAACCCTCTGACCCTGACTGTATATGTGGGACGACATACATTTTATCTATTGACCATTCGTGGACGACATATCGTGTCCCTTGAGACGAGTCACGAGACATTACTGGACATACTCCTTTCTCACTTTGTTGTTGTTGTATTCACCTAGGTCCACGTCACATCGGCCAAGTGAAGCGGCACGTCGTCTTTGCTTCGGTTGTAACTTTTAGTTCATATCAGGTTAAACTTTTCTTTTGTTTTAAGTCTCCCGTCATTATTTATTACCTTAAGGGGTCGTAAGTAGCTCCTCAATGACAAAAGATTCGTGACACCCCTCTAAACCCATTTCGTCGGACACTCCATCTTTGACAATAACCGGGAGAACCGTCCACTCTGTCTACTCCGTGTCTCTCCAATTCGCTGAACCGGTTCCGGCGTGTCGAGCTGTCTCCCCGACAACCGGAGACTCCTTGAACCTTTACCCCGGAGTAAATGACACGACCCCCTCCCCAGAACGAGAGTCGTGACCGTCGAGGTTCATCCCGAAAGCTCCCCTACAACTCTCTGTCATTCACGACCTCTCCCACACGTCTTTTCCCTTGACGGAGTGTGACAACCACCCTCACGTTTAACCACGGTGGTGATTCCTCTTGTCACACCTCTGGGGAATTTTTTGACCCTTATTTTGATGGTGGACTCGGTCGTTAGGGGGATGGTCCGTATATGGGGCTCCTTTGGTATTAGCTTCGTCTGTGTGCACGGGGTCACGAGTGCCGTCGTGACAAATGTTATCGAACCCGCACCTTCGTCGGATCGACAGGTAGTTGTCCACTTGCCTATTCCTTCAACACCATGTACATGAGCTACCTTATAATGAGTCGATATTTTTCCTTGTGAAAAAACTCAGTCAAGATATTCTGTTTATAACATATAATTACATATATATATACCTTAGATCTTTCTACCAGGACACACGTCCTGTAGTTTGTTCTGTGACTGTCTTTCTTGTCTGAACACCTGTGTCGCCCTCTTCCTCGCCCACCCTACTGGACTCTCTTGCGGTGACTTTGCACACGTAACGGTCTCCACTTTGGCCGGCACCCTCAAACTACACACAGCGTCCTTCGGTCTCGATCGCGAGACACGGTTGGCTCTCACTACCCCACCTCTCCCTCCACTCTCCCCCAAGGTTTCCCTCCTCTGTACACATGGGTACCGGTTAAGCGCACCTACCGCTTTGGGTAGTGTCATAACATTTCATTAATAGGAAGTCAAATCTTTTTTTCACACGGTTAGCCTCCAGGAGACACTGGGGACGGAAGTGAGGGTAGGGGCAAGGGTGTTCCGCCGAACTCGACGAAGTCTCCGTTACCCGTCCACCACCCTTCGGAAATGCCGAACAGGAGCCCGGGCGGTTCTCCGGGGTCTTTCCTTCGAGTCGGAGGTTGGGTGGGGCCAAACGACAAGAGCTCTCACACACCCACCCCACCCGGCCTGTCGCACCGGGCCGGACGACCCTAACAGGACCTACGACAGGGAAACATGGAGCCCGAAGACGAGGCCCTCTGGATCTCTCGAACACGGACCTCCGGTCGGGCGGGTAGGCGAAGACACGACCCGAGAAGGAGGGGAATTTAGAGGGGAAGACAAGGGGACTTCCGGAACCGATGAGGTCCTCGGTGGTGCACCCGTTGGGGTCGGGAAATGGGGCAAAAAGGCGTCGGGGACCCGGTCCGAATTGAGGAAACTACGGTTTAGAGACGGGTGGTGGAGGAAAAAGAAAGTAAGTAAGTTGTCCATGAATAGTAGGGGGTCGATAGACTCGGTCCACGACCAAGTCTAGGAGCCTTGGCCCCTCCCGTCTCTTCCAAGGGCCGGAGGTTGTCGGACATCGGGTCACATCGTATACCTCACGGGGACCCCCTCTTCCTCCACTCCCTCACCCACTGCGTCCAGACCTCCGTCCGCCACCAGTCTCTTCCGGAGGGACTCTTCCTCCGTGCCTCGTGTCACTCCGGGACCCCCTCCATTCCTCCCCTCACACGTCCGCAGAGTCCGTCCCGGTCCCACCGTCCGGACCACCCGCGACGTAACCTCGGTCTCCATCTCCACCCTCTTCACCTACCTCGTCCAGCACCCCAGGCACGTTCCTGGCCCGGGACCTCCCAAAACTCTATGTCTCCCTCTACGACCTTCCCGTTCCCACCTCCAGTCCTCCGACCTTGACGACCCCACCAGGTCTCCCACTGGGACCCCCGGACCTGGCCCCCGGTCTCACCTCTACCCCTTTGCACACACACAAATTAACTTCAAGAAGTAACTGTGTCACTTCTCTAAGTGCATGTCAATATGTTTAAGTATCTTATCTTTCGCGGGAACATATGAAACGGGTCAAAAGGGGTTTACCATTGTAAAAGGTCTTGACACCCTGTTGTAGTGTAGACTCTAAAGTTGGAACTATGTTAGACAACGACGAGAACCTAGAGGGACCCAAAACCCCGGTGTAGTGTACTGTACACCCTAAGATCAAGGACGCACTAACGCACGCACGGCAGCGAAGTCAACATAGGCTGAGACGCTGGGGTACCTGACATCGGGCGGTCCGAGGAGACAGACACTCTGAGAGGTCCGTTCTTACGACCTCACCCAACGGTACGGGAGGAGGTCCCCTAGAAGGGCTGGGCCCTACCTTGGGCGCAGAGAACAAAGGACGTAACTGTCCGCCCAAGAAATGGTGACCGTGGTCGACCCTTCGGGGTTTGGTGGGGGGCGGGACGAAATCTCCCTCAGAATTGGGGACCTTCAGTCCCTTCAGGGAACCCAAAGGGGTCCAAGTGGACATGAGCGAACAAAATTCGAGACATGTCAACCTAGACAAGACATGTCTAGACAAAACAACTCCAAGGACAGAGGAGGTGGCGTCGCGTCCGACTTGCCAGGGTCGGGGCTTCCCCGAAGAGTGCAGGAAGACACTGGTGGAAGTGGAAGGGAGGGGGCCGGGAGAGGGGTCGAGGACCGTCGGTGGTGAGACAGGAGGTACAGTTTTAAAACCGATAAGTCTTCACAATATATTTACCTTAGTATGTCGCACAGTGAAAACCCCTGGCCGAAAAGAGCGAGTCGTATTAAGGGGCCTCTAAGTAGGTCCACCGGCACTCAGTCCCACCGGAATAGTAGGCCCACCGGAGACCCACGCGACCGTCCGCCTTGGTCCCAGCCTCTACGCTACCACCCCAAGTCCCGACCTCCCAAGGTTGTCCTCGGACTCCCGAATCGGACCTCCGTCTCGCACGGGAACGACTAATTCGTAGACGGTACCTGGTCCGCGAGGACCCGCGGCACCTACGTCAGTGCCTTCTCTTCTCTTCCTTCTGCGGGGACGACACCCCGACCTCCGGACCCGACCGACATCCCCCGCCTCCCACCGGGTCTTAGAGAGAAGGAGAAAGACCGAAACGTCGGCCCTGTCCCGTGGCGGGGACCCACCTTCCCCCTCTGGTCTCAAAAGAGGGCCCAGGACTCAGTCTACTCTCTTCCCGGACCACGACAGGGAGTCCGGTCTACCTCAGGCGACGTGGGTCTGGAGGGACAGAAGACGTGGTCGGAAACAGGAAAGTCTTATGATAATAAAGAACCTGTTTCCCTACCCCAAATCCCACCCCACTGAGCCCCTCAAAGAACACAGGGACGGCCCGTGTGGCGGACCCAAACCCTAACCCCTCCGGGGCGTAGGGTCCCGGCTACGGGGTCGAGGGTAGTGCAGACGAGGGACCAGGAGCGGGCTCGGGGGGCGGGGGGTGTCGGGGGGCAAAGGACGGCCCCGAAAGCCGCGAAGGTAGAGGAGGAGAGAGAGTAAAAGAGTAGGGGGGGTAGAAGAGGGAGGAGGAAGGGTAGATAAAGAAGAGAAAGACTCGAGAGGACAAAGAGCTGAGACGTAGAAGAGAGAGAACAAAACCGAGAAAGCACAAAAAGAGAGGAAACAAAGAACAAACAAGGACAAAGATGGAGGGAAACAGGCGCAGAGGTAGAGACCCGCCACACGACACCAATCAGCGAGTCAGCACAGGCTGAGAAAAGTTGGTGTACCTGACATCGGGCGGTCCGAGGAGACAGATACCCTAAAAGGACCGTTCTTGTGACCTCACCCAACGGTACGGGAGGAGGTCCCCTAGAAGGGTTGGGTCCCTTGTTAGGGTCCAGAGGGTGTAACATCCGCCTGAGAAATGGTGACTCGGTGGTCCCTTCGGGGGTAGAGATTAATACAAGTAGAGACAAAGGTGGTCCGAGGCAGAGAGGGAGAAAAGGAAAGAGAACGAGAGTTTACAATATAACGTCTGAAACCTTTTACAGGAAAAAGTACGAGCCCCCCGGGTTACCTATTTTACAGGAGGAGCTGGTCCTGTCGCACGCTCGACTCAAGACACTTTCGCGGAACACTCTAGGCACAGACCCGGAGACCCCGGTGTCCCTGCCCTAGCCACACCACTGTCACTGGCAGCCTCCGAGGGTCCGGTGGGTGGACGGACCCCAGCCTCCCGTCCTCGGGTCACGGCCGGACCCCGCCGGAACGTCGTCCAAGGACGTCAGGACCCGCTTCTAGTCCCCACTCTCCGTCCGGGTACCCGTCGACGAACCACGGACGACCAGGACCACCGACGGAGCCAAAAGCGGGACTGCCGAACAAACAAATTGCCTCTTGTCGACGGGTGCACGCCCTACGGCTGTTTTGCCAAGCTAACACAGACACAAACGACAAAGGGTCTCGATTGACCACGACAAAGGTTGTAGGAAAGTACCTCAGTTGGTGGAAGCTCCAGTCGGTTGTTTCGGAGCTCCTAAGACAACTTTTAGTCGTAGTCTCCCTTTCTTCCTACCGAGACTACTCTGGCACTGGTCGACGACCCGGGACCGGTCGACAACCAAACCCGAGTTCCTGTACCTGCACCTCTTGGGGTCACCCTGTCCCTCCGGCGACCGGTACCAGTCGACCAAACCACGGGACCGGACCTTTTCGTAGAAGAAAATGGACTAGACAAGACCCTGTCGGGGTCGACGTCGGTTTAGGTAGGCGACTCCAGGAGGGGTTTGAGCTGGCACCGAGGGTGTTCGGTGGGAACCGGGGCACTCCAAAAGAGTTGGTCCTCGCGGTGCGACACGTACCTCGACTGGCGCACACTGCGGTGCGACACGTACCTCGACTGGCGCACACTGCGGTGCGACACGCACCTCGACTGGCGCACACTGCGGTGCGACACGCACCTCGACTGGTGCACACTGACAGGATTCCCACCTCTTGTGTCTAGGGTCGAACATTAGGCCGAGACAGTGGTGTCGGGCGACGTCCTAACCACCCCCGACACGTTCCACCTTTGGGCCCCGGCGAGACAGTCCTGAATTGACTCTCCCCAAAGGGGACCCGCCGAGTCACCGNCGACAAAGGTTGTAGGAAAGTACCTCAGTTGGTGGAAGCTCCAGTCGGTTGTTTCGGAGCTCCTAAGACAACTTTTAGTCGTAGTCTCCCTTTCTTCCTACCGAGACTACTCTGGCACTGGTCGACGACCCGGGACCGGTCGACAACCAAACCCGAGTTCCTGTACCTGCACCTCTTGGGGTCACCCTGTCCCTCCGGCGACCGGTACCAGTCGACCAAACCACGGGACCGGACCTTTTCGTAGAAGAAAATGGACTAGACAAGACCCTGTCGGGGTCGACGTCGGTTTAGGTAGGCGACTCCAGGAGGGGTTTGAGCTGGCACCGAGGGTGTTCGGTGGGAACCGGGGCACTCCAAAAGAGTCGGTCCTCGCGGTGCGACACGTACCTCGACTGGCGCACACTGACAGGATTCCTACCTCTGGTGTCTAGAGTCAAACATTAGGCCGAGACAGTGGCGTCGGGCGACGTCCCGAACCACCCCCGACACGTTCCACTTTTGGGCCCCGGCGAGACAGTCCTGAATTGACTCTCCCCGAAGGGGACCCGCCGAGTCACCGTTTCTCAGGCGGATGGTTACGGTCTCTGTGTCCGAGCCGGGGACCCGACCCTCCTCCCCAGGTGTGCGGGTTCTCGTTGGCCCTCGGTGCCGACACTCGGCCTCACTACGTCGCTGCCTCCGGGTGCGCGGGACTTCGGGCTCGAGGGGCTGTTCTCCTCGGCGGCACCACTCGTCCGGCTCGTGTCGTGCCTCGCGGTTCGTGCCGGTCTTTATCCGTTTATTTTCAAAAGACTTTATAAGTTGAATGACTCTTAAAGTTCTGTCACTATCGTCTCGCAGTCTAGTGCGGTAAACCGGCCGGGACGGGCGGCGAACGTTCCCAGTACGAAACGTACCTCGAATTCGAACGTCGTAGGGTCATTTTACCCCAACTATGGGTCAGGATCGGGGACAGGTCCTGACAGGACTCGTCACCGACTCTACTTCCTTCCAGATCGACGGCAGAAGTAGTGACAGTAGTAATCCTGTAATCATACTGACAAGTTATCGAGCAGTGGACACAACACGCGAGTCGGGAAGCGCACACGACGACCCTCATGTGAAACACACATACAAAGATTTACTGGAAAAATAAAACTCATTAACATCTAAACGTCTTTTGGAAAATATTTCTGCCATGAGGACTCTCGAAGGCGTGAGGGGAACAAGGTAGAGGGGTAGAGAACAGTGGAGTGTACTGTCCACCCAACTGTTGGTGGATCCTCTCAACAATTTTGGTTCTGGAGGGTGTGACCAGGTCACAATAGGTGCCTTGAAACCTAAAGTGGTCTTAAAAGGAAGAGTAGGTAAAAGACAAGGTCCGAGGGGAGGTCTCGGTGCGCAACGAAAATGACCCACGAAAATACATAAATCGGCATGGTTTGTCGTACACCCTAGAATCAAGGGAATGGTCCCTGACTTGGATACGGAATACGTCACTTTCGTGGTTCAAGATTGGTGACCTGACGGTCCTCTAAGGACTTTCGGAGTCAAAGGAGTAGACATTTCCCGGAAACACTAGACGTCTAAATTCAGAGACTTTACATCGTCCACGGGTGAATTGTGTCTATGTACATTCACGTGTCATCAATCTGTCAATCGGAGTCACCGCTTCGTTTCGGGTCCAGTCTGTGGGCGGAGGAGGTCCTCTACCGGGCCCTCCCGTCTCTCCGGGGTCTCTGGGTCGAGACTTCCCCCGGCACGGCACTGAGGCAGATGGGCGACAGGACAGAACGGAGGGTCTGGGGCACACTCAAACGTCAACCAGCGGTCACAGAACCGTCTTGAAGACCCCCGAGGAGGACACGACCAAAGGTGTAATTGTGAAAAGGAGGTCGATTTTCACCCTAGGTGTCCCGAGACCTTCGGCGGTCCCGGTCGCACCGGAGAGTGCTCGGACGTGGTCGAACAGGGACGAAGACCCCAGGGGGGACGTGACCTCGACAGGGTCGACTCCCGGGGGTCCGGACAGGGGCAGTGGCGGCACGACTCGCCCGACCGCCTCGACCCCCGACCCCCCGTCCCCGCGACGAGGCACGCCGGTGGCACCCCGGCCGGTCGGGTGGGACGCCCGTCCTAACCTGTGCGTCCCCGACGAACTCTCCCTACCCTCCCCGAGACGAGGTTGAGACGGGTCGACAGTCACAAGACCTTCCGACCCCGGGACGTCGTCTGTATCCGCACCGGCCGTCCCGTCCACCCACCCCGGACTCCTCCGGAACTCCCCCGACTCTTCCCTCCGACCCGGACCCCACTTCCCACACGCCCGACCGGCTCCACCTCCGGTGACGGTCCTCGAGCCCTCTCGGGTAAACCGCTAGCCGAGACGGCAAATCGCCGACACACTGGGACCCGTGTACGGGACGGGACGGGAGAGGGTCGGCCACCAGAAGGGGTGTCTTGTCGGGGCCCCGGCGTGGACTGAGGCCCGGGACCACACGGGATCCCCCGGGGGCCCAACTCCCGTGTCGACGACCAGAGTCGTCGCCGGGTTCGACCGGGGGTTGGGGGTCCCCTGGTCCGGTGTCCTGACCTTCGTAGGTGTCGGGGTGTCACTACACTCGGGCCTCGGTGACGGCCGGGCCTACGGGTGCCCGAACCGGTCAGGACTCCCGCTCACTCCGTCCGGGTACCGTCTGGTCTGCCGTGTACGGGGTAGGTCCCCCAGACTCAGCGGTGTCGGGCGTCCTTTTGCCCGGGTCGCACCGGTCCACCGACGTAACAAGTCCTCTTTGTCCTCGCGCCACAAATGAACTTGGTAGGACCACGGAGGTGCCTCCGTCCATTGCGCAGAATGTGAAACATGGTCGGGTAGGACACTTCACCGTCTGAAACAAGAGACCCGAGGTTTTCGTGACGTCCACCACGGACGTCGGTACCTTAATTTTCTGCGAACGAGGAACCTTCTTTACAATGCTGGTTGGATCTGTCGAAACAGTGGATTCCAGGCAGATCAGGTCCGATACCACAAAGGTCACCAGCACATACCTGCACTCTCAACCTGACACTTCTTTCGACTCGCGGCTTCTTGACTACGAAAACTTGACACCACAACCTCTCCTGAGAACTCTCAGGGAACCTGACGTTCCTCTAGGTTGGTCAGGTAGGATTTCCTCTAGTCAGGACTCACAAGTAACCTTCCTGACTACGACTTCGACTTTGAGGTTATGAAACCGGTGGACTACGCTTCTCGACTGAGTAACCTTTTCTGGGACTACGACCCTTTCTAACTCCCGTTCTCCTCTTCCCCTGTCTCCCACTCTACCAACCTACCATAGTGGTTGAGTTACCTGTGCTCAAATTCATTTGAGGCCTTCAACCACGACCTGTCCCTCCGGACCGCACGACGCCAGGTACCCCAGCGTTTCTCAGTCTGTGCTGACTCTCTGACTTGACTTGACTTGACTAAGACAGTTCACACACCCGGCCTACGATGTTTCCGGTGCTAAACGACAGAGACTTATCCGATCTCCCCCCGTGGACTCTCAGGTTCCAACCTTCGTCTAGGACCTCCCTACAGAGTTCAGGACCCGCTCTCGTGTCGAGCGACGGGGTCAGTGGGGGTCCCGGGGATGGTCAAGGGTCTTCCCGCTAGGACCCGTCCACACAGACACTCGGAAGCAAAGGAGAAGACCTTTTACCCTCAATCCTTGTGGACAGAGTCGTCGACCTGTACTTGCCCGACACCCGGACATCCAAGGCGACACCCGACCCGTGAGTCCTTCTCGAGTAATGACTAGTGACACCAACTCTACTCTTTCCGACCCCCGACCCAGACAAGACTACCTGACTCTACGAAGAAGACAGACGGACGAAACGGGACGGAGGTGGGTTATGTTAAAACACACAACCTTAATTTCTGTTCAACGACACTATTATGTCTCAAGAGCACATGGACGGTGGCTCAAGGGGAATAACAATCGCGGGACGAACTGACCCCACGTCAGTGTCGATTTCCTGGGAGGAACTATGTGACGATAGATAGACTAGAGGGTTCAAAATAGGCCTAAAACGACCAAAAGGGGTCACGGGAAAAGACGAGACAGAATATCAATCAGCAACACAGAGGAATTGGTGGAGACGAAATACTGTCGAAGAGTCTGAGACGAACAAAAACTACTGGAACTGTCAAAACTCCTAATAACCAATCCATACAACATGTGGCAGGGAGTCAATCCCGACTAGACTACAAAAGGAACACCAATCCAACCCCAACACCCAAAATCCCCCCTCTGGTGTCTCCACTTCACGAGAAGAGCAGTGTCGTCTAGGTCCCGGGGACGAGAATTGGACTGCATCGTGCCCACTACAACTGGAACTGATAGACCGGCTCCGCCACAAACGGTCCACAGAGAGGAGCCACCAATAAAGGTTGGGGAAGAGAGGAGATGAGACAAGGCGCCTTCGTTCAGTGGTGCGTTCTCTCCACCTCGAAGACCTTCCCCGTTACGTATGTATTCAATAAACCTTAAGGTAAAATGGAAAACCTTGTTAAAACTCTAGGTCTTCAAAAGTGACAAAACCACCAGTAAGACAAGTAGTATACTCACTGGACCCAACTCAGGGCCGAGGTGGGTAAATGATCGACGTACTGGCACCCGTCGAACGATAAGCGACCTCACTACCACTCGCATTATCGTGCGAAGGCAGTCCGACGCGCTATCTTTGGACTGACTACACCAAATGGGTTCATCCCAAACACCACGAAGGGACACACTGTCCTTCAGGACTTGCCGGTCGACTAAGAGGCTCGATGACGGGACAGCAGGAGCTCGGACACCGAAAGTAGGAGTGTCACGGTTCCCCCGACGTCGTGGAGGTCTTAGTGACGACACGAGGTCCGTCCTGAGGCACTTCAGCTACCGTAATAGGAGCAAACTGTCTCTCCTTTCACTCCGAGGTCTCCTACCCTTTCGAGATGGAACTTCCTCACGACACTCCGAATCTCTATTCGTACGACTCGTCCCAGTGTCCTCCACTCCAACGACAAATGAGTCATCCAACCCGGAGAAGGTTCCGGGGACCCGACCTCCCGGACCACTGAGCCGCCCAGAAGGTTCCGGGGACCCGACCTCCCGGACCGTCGAGGCGCCCACTCCCACTCAGAGACCGGTGGACTCGAACGGAGGTACCAGTCGGACCGCGGAGACGGAGGGTCTTCAATTGGTGTGGAACCTCGGAGTCTTGGGCCGGGTGCACACCCTACCACCACGCCACAAAGAACACTTCATCTCCTACGAATCACTTAACCCTGTCCTACCTCAACGTCACTGCAGAGTTCTCGTCGACTGGTCCGTAGTGAGACCGGACCCCTGTCGTCGTTCCACCCGGGCCGGGACTTAGGACGTCGGACACAGACCGTCGGAGATCGAACCACGGGTGAACGTACCCTCTGTGTCCCTACCGAAACGATACGGACAAGATGAATCCTTCCGTCTAAATTAAATCACCGTTTGATTCTTATGGTTTGGACCGGACGGGGTAGAAAAAAAAAAAACCGACACGACCCAGAGTCAACACCGTACATTTGAAGAATCGACGTCACACACCCTAGATTGAGGGACTGGTCCCTGACTTGGGCCCCAGGGGACGTAACCCTCGCACCGTAGAATGGGGGACCTGGTGGTCCCTTCAGGTACCCCGGACGGGGATAGAAACATTTATTTCAAAATAACCGTGTGTCGGTGCGGTAATGAAATGGTAGCGACGAAACCACGACCTTTCCGTTTCGATTCATCGACACTGGGTCTGGTACCCCGAACGCTTGTCAATGACAGACCGGGAAACGTCATGTTTACACGACTCGGACCGGACGTGTCTTTCGTCAGGTCCGAGCCCTTATACGTCGACCCCGAAGGTTCTCCCTCTGTCTTCGCCCGGCCCTGAGTGTCTCCCGGCACCCCCTAAAGACCCTCGCCCTGACCCGTCTACTTCGGGACTCCGCCGACCCGGGTCGGAGTCGTCTGCCACGAGACTGAGCCCCACCACCCCCCGAAATGTCCTCTCTGGGACTTGGGTCCGACCGGACTCCGAAAGGAAACGGTGCACGACGTCGCCAGACCACCCCCGAAACAGTCTTCTCCTCGACCAGCCCCCACGTCGGACGGGTCCCCTCGTTGGGGCTTCGTAGGTGGTGGTCTTCGTCACCCAAGACCTTTCCGCTGCGTCGGTGGTCCCCGGACCCCGGCGGACGTTCCCCACGGAGTCGGGTCGGTGGCCCTCGAAGGTCTAGTAGACTAAAAGGTTCTCTTCGATCGACCGTCCGACCAAAAAGACTCTTTAGACTAAAAAAAGTTGTACAAACTTTAATTAAGGTCAAAAATTTTTAGTACGTCGGTTGGTTCGGTTGTGTGTGTGTGTGTGTGTGTGTGACCACACACAGACCACACACCCGACGCCCAAACCCTTACACCCCCAGGGCCCACCTTCACTCCTTCTGCACCCTCCGACCCGTCTGGGCCCTCCCGGACGGTCCGGGCCGCGCCGCGGGGTCGAGGTCTCCGGGAGGAGGTCGACCCGCGGACCCCCTCCCACCGTCTCGGGACCTGGACACCAGAGTCCAAAGGAGGGTAGGCCAAGGGGGGACGACCTTGGAAGGGGTGGGTGTCCGACCCCCGCCCCCTACTTCGGAGTCCCTCCACTTGTCAGGAGGAACGCTTGGAACCGCGGGGACCTCTTCGTAGAATCGTAGTCGACGTCCGGTCCCTACCCGTCCCTACGAGAGTCTTCAGGGGAGGTTCTAAGAGGTCCTAAACCCAAACTCCGACCTCGGAAGACCCCGTCACCCGTCCCCACTGGACCTCGGTCTCTCCGGACTCACCTGGGGTCGAGGCACCAAGGGACCGAATACACTGGAGACTCAACCCATGACGGGGAGACAACGTCCAGCAGGACTCTTAGGTTCTTTCGTACCCACACTCTCTCGACCCAAAGGAACCGTAGGACCCTCCGGGCCCTGACCCCGGCCACACCTGAACTCGTCCCACACCAGGACGAGAAGGCCTGTCGTGGACCCCACGGGCCGACAAACGTCGAAGCTCGTGGTCGGGAGTGGACGGTGAAAAGGGGTGAACAAAGGTCCGCGAAGGGACGTGCGGACGCCTAAATAATAAACGAAATCCGTCCTACGAAGCAACGTTCACCGTTGGTGAGTCCAGTTGGACCAAATTCTTTTCTTCTCTTAGGGTACCAGAGTACTTGTCTTTTTCAGGGTTCCATTGTGACTCACACACAACCAGCGGGTCAGCACAGACTACGAACCGCTGGGGCACCTGACGTCGGGCGGTCCGAGGAGACAGGTACCCTAAGAGGTCCGCTCTTATGACCTCACCCGACGGAAGGGGAAGAGGTCCCCTAGAAGGGCTGGGGCCCTAGCTTGGGGCCAGAGGACGTAACGTCCACCTAAGAAGTGACAGACCCGGCGGTCCCGTCGGGTTGTGACTGCTCCATTGTGCTTGGAGCCCGTTTTACACTAGGTCCACGAGGTCACTAGGACAGCCCTAAGACACAACGGAGTGGAGGGTCGAGGCGAGGGGACGCAGCCGAAGAAAGAACCCGTCTCCACTGGCGGTCGCACCACCGTCTCCACTGGCGGTCCGAGTACCGGGCAGGAGTGTCGTTGGACCCTTCCCGGCTGCTCCCGTCTTTCGTACGGAAGGGGTCATACCTCGGGGTTCGGACAAAGAGTTGACCTGCTCGGACCTAGTGGACGAGTGGGGACCTGGTCAGTGCCGGGCCCACCCAGTCCGGAGGAGAGTGGGGAGGAAGCCGACCCCTCGACTGTGGTCCCCGGGGAGTCCTGGTAGTTCCGTGACTATGGGTGCCCTGCACCTCCGACCTGTCCGACTCGATCGTAGGGGACGGGTGGACGGGAGGTTCTCGTCGTAGTTCCCGACTTCGCCGGTACAAGCCTCGGGGACCGAGTCGAGCCCGGGGGTGGGGGCCGGGGGTCGACTGACGTCCGGGTCTCGAGACTGGTCGACACTCAGTGAAAGGGTGTTTAAAGGGTGTACGGGGTTCTTCAACAGTCCCCGACCCGGGTCCCGGTCACACCTCCCCGTTTAACCGGAGGTCCCACAGAGAGCGGTAGAGGGTCCGACCCCCGGGGGTACCTTTTCCCCTCGTTCGAGCAGACCCTACAGAGCAGGAGCACTCGGGGACACCCCAGACCCACTCCCCGAAGGAGAACGATCACGTGTGCGCCGGTGAGAGATTATTGGGTGCCACGGCCGTCTTCCGAGTGGAGAGGCCCGTAGGCAGAGGAGGAGGACTTACGTCCTTCCTGTCAAGGCGAGGTAGTGGTCGTCTTCACGGGGGTGAGAAACGAGATCTGGAACGACCTTGATTTCCGTGCTAAAATAAATTTCGACGAGCGTCAGAGAGTCCTGAGGAGGAGGAACCAAGGAAGTAACAATATACCTAAAAGAGGAAGAAGGCCCTCGGACAGAGGAACTCTCTCCCACGTCTTCGGGGTAGGGACAACCCTCTTGGTAAAGTCTTCCGCGTACCTCCCTGAAGGGACCACCAAGTCACGGATTCTGCGGTTCGAGGGTCACGTCCCCCCGACCCCAGACTAGGGACCAGTCCCTTGATCTAGGGTGTGCGACGTTGATTCTCAAGTGTCCGATGTTGACTCCTAGAGCGCACGGTGTTGATTCTGGGTTGTGTCGGTCTATGTATGCTATTTATTTATCAGAATTTTTATGCTTTTCTTGTCCCCCAGTTCTCCGGGCCGTAGGGGTCCTGTCCCTGTGGTCGCGACCGGACCGGGGAAAGGGACCCAGGGCTCTAGTCCTCTCCTGCCACGTGAAATCGGGGGTACGGTACACAGTCCTGTTCCCTCGACCAGAAACTTGACAGTAATGAACGGACAACGTAAAAGATCTATGATGTCGTCAGTCTAGAGTCCTCTTTCTCCCACTCCTAATAGATTTCACTACCGAATAGGTGCCTGCCGTAGGAACTCCGACACTCTACTAGAACCCCGAGGAAAGGGTCGATACCACGATACCCTCCTGAGCTCAGGTCAGCACCCCACCCCCCGTCGGATCCTTCTACGACGGGTTCTTGGTGGGGGTTGGGGGTGGGACGGTACGCCCGACTCGGGTCTCGTCGACTGGACCGCAAACGATGAATTTACAAGGGAAAACACTCCGTCTGGGAAAAGGTTCCACTGAACGAACGATCAGGGTCGAAAGGTCTACACCCACCACCGCTGAGTCCCTCCATACGTCAGGGACCTTGGACCTACGTAAGATGGAATAGACTTTATTCCATCTATTCCATAAGAAACCACCAAAGAAAGACGTGTCTCTCTTCGAGACCACCCCTCACCCCTCAAGTCCCGAGTCTGTAATCTCAGACAAGAGAGAGTGGGGATTGGGCCGGTGAGAGTGAAACTTCCCTGCGGACGGACATTGTCGAAGGTGACACCAGGGGAGAAAGGGGAGGTCAGACCAGAGACGAGAAAGATTTTGTGTAGAGCAATGTGTGTGAGGGACGGGGCGAGACAGAGAGAGGACTAGAGAATCCTATTTCAAGAATGATCCTGGAGGTTCTCGTGTGTAGTAGACCGGGACCAAATGTTGAAGGACAGGTGTGCGACTGGGCCGGACTGAGGTCTGTCTGCGTGGAACCACGGGCACCGGGTCGTGTGGAGGTCGTGACAGGTGTCCCAGTGCCCACAGACGTCGGATCGGTGGTGGGAAGGGTGGCGGGGGGGGTGGGGGGGTGTCGGGGAGGATCCAGAAGTCGGGGACCCTTGGAGACTGGGGACGTCCTCGACCCGTGGCTCTCAGGGCCACGGGGGAGGCCATAAGGGGAAGTGTGCAACCCCCACACAAGGGTCACCAAGGGAACAGACGCCTATTCGTCCCTCGGGGACTACTGACCCCGACGCAGGACAAATGTCACCACGGGAACCGGCCCACGCTCGTGCACATTCCATCCTTAACTCCTCTGTCCACGAGCCTCAACCCCCGCCTATTCCGTGGAAGGACCCGAAACAGAGGTAGCGGGGGATGGTGTCACCCCTCCCGCCAGGACCACAACGACGCCCCTGTTCGTACCCCGTCTACTCCCGTGTGCGTCCCGTCACGCCCCGAGTACCCCCACGACTCGAAACCCCCTCGACAATAATTGGCACCTGGCCTCGGGGTGTGGCTACCGCCGACTTCCGTTTCGACCCCAGGCCCCCCACCTCGACCCCCGCCCCGTCCTGGACCCCGCCCCGCCTCGACCCCGAGCCCCCGCCTCCTGGACCCCCGCCTCCACCGGACACCAAGTGTGTCGTCTCCCTCGACGCCGACCCCCACCCTCCTGGTCTTCCACCAGTCTCCATGGGATCCACCTCTGCACGTCTTGGAGGAGGGAGACGGGGGGCCTGGGGGTGTAATTACGGGCATAGACGGACGGTCCATGTGGACCCTCGGAACGTCCGGAAGGGAGGAGGCTCGTCCAGTGCCCTAGTCGGGGCCGAGATTGACTCTTAGTGGACTCTCGAAACGTTATCGGTCCACGGGCCTGGTGTGGGGTCTGGCTGCTGCAGCCCGAGACCCCCGCCCCGGACCCGTATTCGTAGGTACTGAGAGCGTCCCCGAGGGGACATGTCGACGCAAACTCTTCGTGACAAACCCCGCCAGGAGACACTTTGGCCAAACTGGGTCTCTACGGATACATCGGACATCCCAATCCTCTCGAACCTCTGGTAACGAACTACCTTTTAGAGGGGAGGGGTTAGAGGGACGGTGTTTTTGGGTGTACTCTGTATTCATTCGACAAGAATTTGATTTTTTTTTTTTTTCTTTGTGTGTGTGTGTGTGTGTACGTATACGGGGCCGGAAGTCCTCGTGTCTGCCCGCGAGTGTCTTGATAGCGGGTGGGGTCTAGGGGGTCACCGCCGGACTCCACGCCAGATCTGAGGGCGACGACCCCAGGATTCACCGGTGAGTCACCGGACTCCACGTCGACACAAGAGTCGGTAGGAGGGTCTTGGAACAAGGCGGACAGGACAGTTTGTGACACCTCGAGACCCGTATGCCTGGTCGGGACGGCCAGGGGCAGTCCACAGTCTGCCCGACCGAAACCGACAGCGTCCGTGACACTGTAACTAAGAAGTAAGAAGTGGCTCTAAGAACCACTTCTTAGTACCGGAGACGAGTGGACCTGGAGGGAGGGACGCCCCAGGAGGACGCTGACCTCAAGAACCCAGAGTCTTGTTCACCGAAGTGTACTAACTGGCCCGTGGACCAAAAGACAGGAAGGTCTTCGCTACCCGTGGCCACCGGGGCTGCAAGCTCGACGGACGCAACATGTCTTGCCTCCTGATAAAAGGGCACCTGCACCCCCTCCACTACGGGGCTCGGGGGTCGACGGTTTCCGCAAACACTCGTGAAGCTAGGACGGTAGGCCCGCAGCCCTTCACTTTAGACACACGTCTCGTCTACACTAGAAAAAAAGAAAATAACAACACCCAAGTAAAAGACTCAAAAAGGGGAACGAAGTGCCCCCGCGTACCCCAAACCTCTTCACCTGGGTCCCCAACCCGTCACGGAGGTTCTACTCGACCCTTCCGGAGGAGGTGGTCGACACGGGACGGACCACCAGACCTGTTCCACCAGTGGGGACCCCTATCGACCAGTGGGGTCCACTACCCGACACCCCTGTACCTATAGAAATGTGTCCTTAACACCCCCGTAACCCTCCACAGTGGCCCCACGTACCGAGGTCCAGGTAGACAAAACCGACCAAACAGACTTGGGTTCACGGGTGACCGGGACACTTGGTAGAGTTATTTCACAGTTCTCCAGTGGACCACATTTACAAAGGAACTACCCACGAGGACGGTGGCTCAGTTCGGTCGAGGAGTTTTCGACGAATAAGATTTCGGGGAACGGACTCCCCTCGCGTGTCGAGACCGGAAGTCTACGGGTCGTCTTACGACTCTGGAAATCCTAAAGGACTCCAGAGGGTTTCCCATAAACGTGATTAAAGAGGAGTACATCTACCCAAAACTCGATAGTAGGGCTTTGTAACCCAAGGAGTGAAACCACTACCTATAAAGATCAAAGACCTTAGAAAGGGTCTCGATACTTGTGTGTGTGTGTGGGACATGATGTCTGGACGAAAGTCTAAAGTTGTGTGCGTATGGTGTGTGTGCGTGGGACAAGACGTCTGGACGTAAGTTTAAAGTTGTGTGTCTGTGTATGTGTGTGTGGGACATGACGTCTGGACGTAAGTTTAAAGTGTGTGTGTGTGGAAATGATGTCTGGACGTAAGTTCAAAGTTCCTTTAGACTGTAGTACTTAGTCCGTTCTCTCGTCATCATCGTTCCGTTTTTTTTTTTTTTTTTCAACTCGGAACAGTTAAAATCTTATGAAAAATTTTATTTTTCTATAATTCACTTCGGGAACAAAGTTCATCTCGGTCACAAAGACATATATCTATTAACAACATTTGAATAAAATTTTGCAACTCTGGAATAATAGGTAATGACTTCATATTTAGGTGGCGACTCCAGTGACTTGGAAGCGTGTGACTTCCAAGACGGACCGGGAGTGGGGTAGATCTTCAGGTGTGAGGAACAGGCTTCGGGGAGGACGAGCGAAGGTCGGTGGGAGGGGACCGGGGGTGGGGGTGGGGGGTAGGGCGGGCTCGATTGTCGTAGGACTGTCGAGTGTCGCGTGTGTCCCGACGACAGACCCGAAGACAAGACAGGGACCTCCGCCTGACCGCACACGTCCGAGTCGCACCGCCGAAACACGGGCGAGGGTGCCGGCGGCGGCTCAGACACCCGTCGTAGGGACACCGACGACTGGCAAGCAACAGTGCCGACACAATGTAACTCGTCCTGACAAAAATTGCTTCTTCGAATCTAGGAAGGGGGACGGGGCCAGACGACTCCCTCTCGCCTCTCAGCTACCCTTCAAACAAAAGGTCTGTTCGCCGCTCCCGTGTGCAAAGACCTTTTGGCCCGTATACAACTACCCACCTCTACGGTTGCGAAGAAAGAGGAAGGTTTCGGACCTGGCTCCGTGGCCCTCTCCGCCCACCCCAGTACACTAGTTCGGTGTCGGCTCTTCACAGGACTTCATCTCTGGGCGTCCGGGCCGCGAGTCTCGGGAGCGGAGGACGTCGAGACCCGGCCACCGAGACCCGAGCACCGAACGGGAGAGACTCGGGTCGGAGGAGGGGTCATTCTCCTTCTCTTATTCCCGCGGACGGAGACCCCCACCTCACTCCCTCGCTACTGGACGCAGCCCCGGACCACTACCCGCGACCCGTCGTCCACCGACACTGCCACTGCCCCGACCCGGCCCCTTCCCGACTGGCCGGACGCAAAGAGTCACCCGAGAACCGTAGGTTCCCGGGCCCGGAACCCTTGTCGGGATGGAAAGTCTCATTCTTGCTCCGTTACCTCTCACTCTCGACGACCTCAGGATGAGGTGATTCGACCGAGACGACAGACCCCTGAGAAACTCCCCCAGTGGGGTAGTGGGGGTGCCGTCACTCCTCCCCACTCAAAGGAACTGTCGTAGATACCCCTTTACCACTGAGTACTCGATCTTAACCAAAAGGGTTCAAAGGACCTCAACGTCACGGTTTGTTACTTTAAAATCCCTGCGAACCTCTGTGACTCGTCCTCCCGCTCGGTCCCGTGTCCTGGGTGATCCTTAGCGACTGGAGTCAGGAGACTCGCCGACTCCACGACCGGACCCCGGTCCATGGGACTGCCCGCAGTAGAAGTCTCGTTCGTAGCCTACAGAGGGTCGTTCAACTGCTTTTGGGACCACCCAGTTGGATGGTTCCCAGTTTGGGGAACCTCCCAGTTTGGGTTTCGGGTACCGGTCCCAGTGAAACGTCGGTCCCTTTCCCACTAGAAACAGAAACAGAAAGAAACCACCGACAAAAACCTGTCCCCACGGTCTTGGATCCGGTAACACTCACAAGCCTTTTCGATGCAGGGAACTAGTAAGGGTACAAGGGGTACCTACACTTGAAGTGTAGACAGGTTTCGTTCTCCAAGGTCTTACCACCGGGTGTCCAACCCTCTTGGTACACCAGACGGGATTTGACAAAGTTTTAACAAAAGTACAACTCTGTTGCGGCAATGGTAGACCTTTTTTATTTCACTCAAGGTATGGAGTGAGACATGTGATCCTTGTCAAGGTTTTAAGGTTTACCTAATTCCTCCTCAAGTTACACATTTTACTTAAATATCTTATTCCTCCGTCTTTGTAACCTCGTAGTATTTTTTAGGTCCTCGGTATTTTCTTTTAACACTATAAATTTTTCAAATTTAGGAGACGTACCCTTTCTGTTCGTCTTTTAGGTTGGTTTTTTTTTTTTAACTTTTGTTTTGTTGTCTTAAGATTGGTTTACGTTTTCGGTTTACTGTTTGATCCTTATATATAAACGTCGAACATGACGTTTCCCTATTAGGGGGATTATATATTTGTAGAGGATGTTTATTTATTCTCCTTTCTTTGGAGGGGTTTTATCGTTTCTTATACTTATACGTAAAGTGTCTTTTCTGGTACGTTTTCCGTGAAAGTTTTATCCTTTTCTATGCTTGGAGTTAGACGCTCACACCTTCTTACGACTTATGAATCAAAGGCAAATAGTGCGACCGTTTTCATTTTACAGAAACTACTGTGACAACCACTTTAGAACTTCTTTCCACGTAAGAATATGTAACCACCACCCTGTGCTAAGAGTACCTCCAGGTACCCGTCACGGATAGTTTCAATCTTTACATACACGGGAATCTGTAACACGCATGGGTCAAGGTAGGGATCTCTAGATCAGAGGGTTATATGTGTGTGTTCTCTTTGCTATTTACGTTTTTAAATAAGTGACGTGTAACTTTATCGTTCTCTACCCTGTCTTAGATTCACAGGTAGTTGATCGTTAACCGAGCCAAGATCATGGAGGTGTGTACGCACCCATCCCCCTTAGGACACCCCTACATTTTCAACCTAATCCTCAAGAAATCCTGAACCACACCTCTTAGGGGTTTTGGTTTCACCTTCGCCTTCCTGTGCTATACGATAATAGACACATTCTTTCCTTTCGCGACTTCAAGAGACCCTCCTATTTGTTTATAAACTTGTACCACTTGTAAAACGAAAGCCACTCTACACCTGAAAGGTAAAAATAAAATATGGAAAACTATAAAACTACAAAGGGATAACTTGTTTAAGCTACTTTTATTCAAGATCGTTAATTTTTAGTCCTGTAAAGAGTATTTCTTGACCTAAAGGCCGAAAATGAGTCTTTGATTTTATACCGTCATAATCCAAGTATAAGAGTGGTCTGTTATTTCAACTCAGGGAAATCTTCCCGGAGTGAGAGGTACAAAGGGAACGCAGGTCTAATAGAGTAATTAAAGAAATGTACGGACCTGAGTGACCATAAACGCAAACGTCTTCAGGAGTCGTTTAATAATTGTCTGACTTAGGTCTTTGTATCTCTCCTAATATGTGGTACTGGTTCACCTGACAGAGGTTCCCTATATTCCACCCAAATTGTGGAATTTTAGTTAGTCACGTTGTGTGAACCTAATTATTGAGTGTACCAGTAGAGGTATCTACGTACTTTTTCGTAAACTGTTTTGAGTTACAGGTAAGTAGTATTTTACCTGGGGTAAGAACCCCAGTTTTCCCCTCAAGGTCTCTTCTCCACTCTTCGGTCCGTCTGCGGGGGTTTCCCCAGACAAAGGTCCTAATAGTCAAGAAAGTTCTGTTGGACCACTGGCTCCGTGGACCTCCGGAGTCCCGTAGAGGGAGAGGTAGAATTTTGTTTTAAGGTGAAACACGAAACACAGGACCAGTTGTCGTGTTGGTAGAAACCCAAATGTTCTTAAGTTTCGTTAATACTGACTCGTCGACAGTGTCTTAAAGGAGAGACTCGGGGCACACAAGCGACATCTGTAGTTTCGTAGTTTTAAACAGAATAGTCCTTCGTGGTAGACCTACGTAAAATCGGAACGTTCGTACACCCGTCCCGGCCACCGGGCTCCGAACGAAGACGGAAGAAATGACCCTGAAGACTGTAGACACGAAACGACAACCGGGTACTACGGCTCAAACTCCTTCCTCCATCTCTCTACCGACGACCCCCGTCCACATGAGGTAGTCCTCTTACCGTTCAAAGGGAGTTTCGTGGTTCAGTTCGGTTCGGACTGACGATCTCCAGTCGGGGAGGTGGCCTTTCTGAAGGAGTACCCCAGTAGGTCCCTCGTTGTGGTAGTATGTACGGTTGCCAGTCACAAAGTAGTCGTTCCGAGAAGGTCCCCCTCTACACGGGCTCTTCGCCCGTATCCTCTGGACCTCCTCGCGGGACCTGTTACTCCAGACACGAAAAGAACACCCGTGGTCCCGACCCCACCGACGTCGCCACTGGGGAGGACGTCATTCCCACGGGACACATGCGGGTGCCAGAGGAGCACCGAGGGTCCCTTGGTGCCTCTGTGGTCCCGTAGTCGAACGTGTGTACGACAAATGATGTGTGTTTGGCGTAGAGACCCACATCTCTACCCCCAAGAATCCGACAGGCTGCTCCCATACAAACAACTTACCTCTCTTTATCTTAGGCACCAGAATGGGTCCTCTGGTGACCATCGTTTCTCTACTTGACCCCTTCCGAGTGCGACATCGTAGTAAGTGAACACAGAAACCTTACCACCTTTTTTAAATTTTATTAATTAAAAATTTTCCCTGAAGGGACCACCAGGTCGCCAATCCTAAAACGTGAAGGTGACGTCCCCCCGTGTTCAAACTAGGGACCAGCCCCTTTATTCTAGGGTGTACGGTCTTCCGCTCTGGCTTCTTGTTTCTTTTCTTACCACCAAGAGGCCGAATGAACAGGAAACCTCAGTCGACCCGGTGTCGGACACTGGCTGACACAGTCTTAGAGACCCCCTCCCAGGAGTCCTAGAGATTCACAATTTTGAGGGGTCCACTGAACCTCTACGTCGGCTAAGACCCTGTACAAAAGGTTCCTCTCGACAATTCTTTTTAGAGTTCCAAAGGAAACTTCTCACAGCTCTGGAGTTATAGGCAAAGTGTAGGAGGACTCACATTACCTATCTTGACCCAAACTCAACCGAAGACCGAACTCAACTTGACTAACGCGGGCTCGAGGTCTCTACCCATGACGGACTAGATTCGGGTAGGTCCACTTGGATCGAGGGTCACTGAGTGACTCCATCAAGACCAGATTCGGAACAAACGACGACAAATCAGTGATTCAGCCTCTTCCGCTACCGTGGGGTGAGGTCACGAGAACGGACCTTTTAGGGTACCTGCCGCCTCGGACCACCCGACGTCAGGTACCCCAACGATTCTCAGCCTGTGCTGACTCGCTGAAGTGAAAGCGAAAAGGGAAAGTACGTAACCTCTTCCTTTACCGTTGGGTGAGGTCACAAGAACGGACCTCTTAGGGTCCCTACCCCCTCGGACCACCCGACGGTACCCCAACGTGTTTCAACCTGTGCTGACTTCGCTGAATCGTCGTCGTCGTCGTCGTCCAGTGATTCGTCACGGACGGAGAAAACGCTGGGGTACCTGACATCGGACGGTCCGAGGAGACCGATACCCTAAAGGGTCCGTCTCTATGACCTCACCCACCGGTAAAGGAAGAGGTCCCCTAGAAAGGAAGGGTACCTAACTTGGGTTCAGAGGACGTGACCGTCCGTACAAAAAAAAAAAAAATTGGTGACTCGGTGGTCCCTTCTGGTAGAATTCGGATGGTCGTACCTTTGACCAAGACCTTACCAGGTCGACCGGGGTTCAAGTCCTGAGAACGAGTCATCGCTCCCTCCGCTATGGGAGAGAGTCCCGTCCACTTACCCTTCGTTGTCCTTACGGTCCCTCGGACGAATCTTACTTTCACTGGCACACCCACCGTCCTGGTCTTCCGTTCTCCGGGCCTCCGGGACGGGTGTAGCGACTCGTCGACGGAAGAAACCCATGGTGCCGACGAACGTAAAAGGAAACAATTTTCGGGTTAAAGTCAACCTCAAGGGTAATGACGGTTACTCTCAGGATACAGTATTTTTCCTCAGATTTTGGTCCATTCTTCTCAGCCCATGAGTGACTACCCGTCTCTGAAGGGACCCTTTGTGACTTGGTCTCGGTAGACAACTGTTTACCCAAACCACGGTAGACCGTACGCAATCCATTGTGCTCAGGTGTCTCTGTGTAGGTTAAAAAGGTCAGAACGGACCCGGTTCCTTTTCCAGAGTAGAACCACGACCAGACGGGACCTGGGAGACTAAAAGGAACAATTGGTTGTTTCGTTCAGAACCCGAGTGTCGGGAGCCGTTCGTCACCGTCCACCGTGTCAAAGTCAGAATTGCAGAACGGAACACAAAAAGCCCCACGATGGTAATTATCGTTTAGTGCGACCAACCTGAAAAGAACGTTCTTATCAAAAGGGAAAATTTTTCCCCTCAACTTTGTATGATTCATACATTTCGTCGACAATCCGTCTACACCGTTTTTGCTGTTTCTACCGTCACACCTCAGCAAACCCTCTGTGACACGACCCCTTCCATCCTACATAACCAAATTTTGGGCCTGAGTGCACAGGAACGTAAGTGTCGTCCCTTTCGGAAAGAGCTCTCCCATCAGAAGTCGGTTCTAGTCCCGACCTACCACACCGACCCTTTGGGTCCCCGACACCCGAGTCCTATGACCCAGGTTTACTCGTAGAGGGGAGACGGTCGACCTCACAACCCTGTTCAATCGAGGTGAGTTCGTAGTACAGGACCCATGATTGTGAGGAAAATGTTCTGTAAAAAACTCCCCCACCCCCACCTAAATCCCTTAACCTCGTCCTGACAAAACTCCTAAGTTTAATAGAACCGTAGATCACAGGATGTTGATTGGGATTTGTGAAGACACTACAAACCTTTCAAGAACAACGCAGTTTTACACGAGTCCTACACACGACTCGAGTCCCGCTAAAATACTTATAACAGGTTGAGGACCCTTTCCACCTTAGAGCGGGGACCGGACCTCCTGAGACATAAATTCGGAGACCTCAGGAGAGAGCCCCCTTCGGCTATCTCGGTCGGGTCGTCTACGTCGGTAGAAAAGTGGACGGTAGGAGTTACGTCCTAGAATTTTCAAAACTGAGGGTCTACCGACAGGGAGAATGTGTCGACAGCGCAGACGAAGTCCGATCTACCACTGTGCAGCGCACGTACGTGACCTTTTCCAGTAAAGATCGGAGAACGAAATAGTCGAAGGTCTTCCACTCGTTAAACGAATAGTCCTCTAGGTAAAACAAAGTGAACCATCATTCTTCTGTAATTATTTCCATGTCGGTTTAAAAACGTTTGTGGTCAAATCCAAACTTACGGGAATGCAGATTCCCCATGACTACCACAGGACCGCGCTCCCACCCCCAACCAAACGTAGTGTCTACGCGTAACATGTATACGACTTTTGTCTGTGCGCGTTGTGGAGTAGATACACCACGTCTCGTCTCGTGTACAGGACGTTTATGACCCCGGGAAGGGAGGACGTAGGAGAATCGACCTCGGGAAACTTTTGTGCTGAGTTCCTAAAAGTCCCATAGACGTCGATACGGAATGTACGTCTAAAAACTTATGTTGAGGTTCAACATTAGGGAGATCCTAAGTGCAAGATCACTTATAATAAAAAAAATTTCACCTCAAACAACTACCTTCATCGTCCTACGTTTCTTAACGGTTATTAAAAGGTTTATTAGAAAACACGTTCAAAACTAGGTAAAAACTCGATTGGATCATCGTCAACCATCTTTTGTGGAAAAAATTGAACGGACAGACCAAATAGAGTCAGAAAAAGATCTAGTACAGTTCCACCGGGAAATTATTGACCATACAACCTTACGTAAAGTCAAACCACTCTCGTCAGAGAACGGAGAAAAGCCAGGAGACCTCCAAATCCTCAATGCAAGGATGTACTGTGAGACCACTTTGTACGGACGTTGACCACGGTCCGGTTATTCGATGACCCAATCTTTATTCCCAGTGTACCCAACTTTTCTAGTAACGGAATCCCTCCCCGTCTTCCGACTGGTTGATGAGACACCTTAGGTCTGAGTCGCACGAGATGGATTGGAGAACCATTTTTCGTCTAGAAAGGCAATGAGTTCGATTCACCGAGAGTTCGACATCGCCGTTCTACTGGACCCTCGGGGTGGAGTTCCAAATCAGGCCTCTCATCCCTTTGTGGGGAGATATACCGCCATGAGTAAACCGTTCTCGTTCGACTTACCGGGGATCTCTTCACAAAGTCCACCCCGTAAGGAGGCAGAAACTATATCTAGTAAAAGTTTAGATAAACGAGGGAAGACTTCTTTACACGCAGAAATGTTCACCCATCCGTAAACCCGATCTGTCTGTCGGTACCCCCAACCCTCCCCTTCCTTTCCCGTAAAGGAAAAGACGAATATTAACTTCTCCCTTGTTTCTCGACAAACGACTTCTGGGAGTATGATGAGTTACCATTTCTTGGTTTCTACCCTGTTCTTTTACGAAGATGCACGACTTTATCCTCTCTTTGGTCACGAATGAGTCGAACTCAGACCTTGAAGACCGGTGTCCCTTTACACTTCCCGTTTTTCACGAGACCTTAAAACAAAAGGGAACAAGTTTTCTTTTAGATGTCCTAATAAGTCAGATGTCAATGTCTGAAATTCATCTTCTACCGTCTTTCGGTCGAAAAGAAAGGTCTAGTAAGGTTTTCGTTTGTCGTCGTTGTCGTAACAAAATTTTACCGAAAATAACTCTGTGAAAGTCCTGAAGAGGTTGTCAAGAATGACCCCTTAGAAATAAAGGTCAGGAATCCACCGATTTGAGAAGGGGTACGACTGTTCCGGGTGAGTGTGGTGGCATCGTTCCTTCGCATGAGTAGAGAGAGACGAGTTTACAGGTCCGGCCTCGCGTGGAGGGGTGGGAGTGGAGGATGTGACGTGCTCAGAGTGATCATGAAGTGCATCCTGAGTGTTCTGGTCCGATTTAAGAAGGATAATCCGTCTCATTAAAGTTTCGTTTACACTCTACCGAATTTACGTCGACCATAATGATAGGAGTCCATTCTGTACAAGAGTTACGGTGGAAAAGACTAATCCATTAGACATCGTAGAACCTACAGGTGTCTTAGATATTAGATAGACACGCTGTCTAAATTTTATCGAGGTTTTTTTTTTTTTTTCGAGGCACAGTCGGGGCTTGTGGGACTTCCAAGATCAGGTAAGAACACGAAAGAGGACATAACAAGACTCCGTGCTGAAATGTAAAATCCCCCTCCGACCAGTTTGAAAACGGGAGTCCATTGTTTTCGCAATTCGAGTTGAAAGACCTCAGAATCTTTAGTACCTTTGATCGGGTGAAGTCTTGAGAAATCCGGTTACAGGGACTTTCCACTGACTGGTCGGAGGCGTAACTGATTCTCGTGGGTAGGGCGGTGTGGAGGTTTGTGGGACCCCGGTGGAGACGGTGGAGGAGGGACGGGAAGCCACGCCCCAGTGAGCGTGGGATGGCCGAGGACGCAGAGCTCTCGGGGTCCTGCACACGAGAGGTCTCGGAGAGAATTATCATCGTTCTACCAGGTCTCAATTTTGTTTTCGTGTCATCAACGGACCAATCATGTTGACAAGGGTAATATTCCACTTTTGATTATACCTGAAGTGAATCTTCTTTTTTGTGGTCCCATAATTCTAAGACGAACGTTTAGTTACGAATAAATAGAAATGTAGGAAATATTGACTCTGTAAATGTATAGGTTCGTCCAAGACTAGGAATTGTTGTCCCCTTGACTTTTTTAAGTTCCTACAAATAAAATCACTAATTTTTCCATTGTCTGTTTCCGGTTTGGTTTAGTTTCTTAAACATTGTTCTCGGAACTCTCTTTCGGAAGAACTACGGTAGGAACCAGAAGGTGTTCAGAGGAGTCACCGGCACGGCGGTAGAGACGACTCCTTCGGTGCCGTAGTTGCCCATGTTCTACATTACCTGTGTGTCCTGACCTTCCGCATTATTTCGTTCATTCATAAATGTAATTCGTGTTATGTCGTTAAATAAATCTACGAATTTTACTTATGTTTCCCTTTATTTCTAGTGTTTTAATATGTATGATGTTGTCACACAGTATATAATCTACCATATTTACTTATGTGGTCCCACCACAAATTGATTTCTATTTTTGATTTATAGGTTTTGCGTCGTGAGTAACCGGACGACGAAGTTGTGTTGTGTGAAAGTATGTCTAGATTTTCCACAGTTTTAATCATCGACGTTTCAGTTAAGAACGTACACTAAAAATCGAATTTTCTAAAGTCTTTTGTAGACTTTATGGTCAAAAACAAAAACAGTCGACATTACAGTTCCTATAAGTCTTGTTCTTTTTAAGATATTATGTTCTTCTCAGGTCTATATATAGAATACACCGACCGGAGACAGCGCTCTAACATGTTCCAATACACGTTTTTGATTCAGACAGGGCTTCAGGTGTGATCGCGTCAAAGTCCGAAAACGATCCAGTTGATCTATGTCGCGAATAATGTGTCGTTCCCGTTGTGATTTTTTTCTTTGCGTAGATACTACCGATGTGTTATTGTTATAGCATTCGTAGTGAACTTATCCAGATTTTCTGACATGTTTATATGTAAAGTTGATAAGTCTTACTTATGTACTTTTTTTAACTAAAGGGGTTTCAGGTGACATGTGTAACCTGACCGTCGAACACACGACCGGGATGTGATGGTAAAATTAGTCCTCTTGCGAAGAGTTCCTGTAGGTTGGTCTGTGACAAAATGTCTCCCTTTCTTTACAACTCTTCCGTCCATTCTGTTTGGAGACGAAAAAGAGCACACGCAAGTACTCGGTGGTCGAATAACCAAAAAGTGTAAATCAATGACACAGACAGTGTCTCGCAAGATTTCGTTCTGGTCGGCTAGTACACAGTGTCTGAATCTTTATCGGTAACCCTGACCTCACCGGTGCACAGGGGTGGCGGACTACTGGGGTGTGAGTCTTCCGTCATGGTCAATCTTGTGTCGAAACGTCAGTATTGACTGTCTTGTCTCAAGGTCCGACGTCGTAAACGGTGGTTACGGTCTCTTCGGCCGGGAATTCGGACGACCGACGAGTCAAATTGGGGGCAGTTCGACGGCACGTAGCCCAGTCGGTGGGGTAGTCAGTACAACAGTTTGACGAGGGGTAGGAGTGACAGTTAACACGACAAGACGGTGAGTTAGACACCCAACCTATTCGCGAGTAGTAAAAGTCAACGTAAGAAGGTGACACTGACCAGGAACCTGGTTTTGGGAAGTTGAAAAGGTATCCTTGATAAGAAGGTGAAGTTGACGAGAGACAGTGGAACGTGCCTTCGGAAAAAAAACCGTCGACCGAATGACGAGGAGCGCAGAAGTGAGACCCTTCTGAGTAGCCTGGTCCAAGGACAAAAGTAGAGTGTGCACAACAGGAGTTTCAGACTGTGGACAACCCTTGGCCCCGGCGAGAGTCTACCTCTTCGTGGTAGAAAGGTGAGTTGTTGTAGTAGAACCAGTTGGAGTGATAGTCTCCGTAGTACGTAATCAAACCAACCGAGGAGTCAGTTTACTTATCAAAGTATAAAACTTGGTAGGAGGAGAAAAACCAGATCGAAGAGTCAAAGATTTCGTAGAAGTCTTTAATGGAAGCCATACACAAGGAGACCCAATAGTAATCCCTAAAATCCGAGTTGAAGTTTTTGTCCCAGTTTTCCCGATAGTGAGGGTAACCTAAGAAGGAGGTTTAAAAGTTTTGACAGACTCCTTGACAGTAGAAGGAAGGGTTCTAACTCGAAAAACAGACGACAAAATGATCGTAACTGAGACCTTAGGAAGAGTAGTACTAAAAGTTTATCGGTGAGTCGTAGTTTTAGGTAGAGTACGAATTGAAACAAGTTGAGAAAGTACAACTTCGGGTCATTGTGTGGTCCGAACATGAAAAGTGTCAGAGACTGTGTGAAGAAGGAGAACAATGATTTTACCCTTCGTTACAGTGAGAAGGTGTTGGTATTCGAACGGCGGTCGAAGAGTTAAAGAGAGGACCACCCTATTCCAACAAACAACTTTATAAAACAATCCTTCGAAAAGGACCGAAGTATCCTTAGTAGAAGTACTGGGAACCCCAGATTTCGATTTTGTTGTCCGAGGAGTCCGAAGAGAAGTTTCTTCGGCCCACTTAGCGACAGAAGTAGATTGAAAGCGAAGAAGTCGTTCCCCTTGAGGTAAACGAGCATTCACGCGAAGTGTCCACGGTCCGGCCCCCTGACCAAGTCGGCGCTTCCACGCAAACAGAACAGGACCGGCAAGACCCGGAACGGGTGCGGGGACGTCACCTGGTCCACGTCCCACTACCAGCTCCGCCAGTACAACGACCACATGTGCGGCTCCGTCACCTACGTGAACATCCACTCAAAGAAGAGGTGGCCTACCTGACAGACTTAGTGGACCACGGAGAGAGCATTCACTACACGTTCACGCAGCCTATACCCAGGAAAGTCCTAACTTTTCGTTTCTCCCGTTTCCCAAAAGGGTTGTAGAAAGAATATCCCGTGACGTCGAACTCCACTCGAAAATTGTCCTTATAGACGGAAAAGGACGTGAAAACCGACACCGAAACCTCCCTACCCACCCAATAAAACCCGTACCATTCGTTGTCTGAGTCGTCCTCGTAGGGAGTCCAATATGCACCAATGTTCCTCTACCTACAATCACACTGATGGGACGACGTTACAGTTTAGTTTTGAGTCTCACCTTAGACAAAATCCAGGGTAGAGAAGCAGGTGCACTTGGTAGGCGTACACTCGGCGGTAGAAAAGGTGCAGTAACTTCCAACTGGCCGTTATGCCTGTGCTGTCTGGTACTTAATCGTATACCAACTCGTCTCACAGACACCCGTTTATCGCTAATGTCATTTCCGTAAACGATCACTTTAACACATAAAAGTATTACATCAACCGATGACGACCCTGAAAGAGTCGAAATACAAGAAAAAGCTTCACGTGCGATATATGTAAAAGTCCTTTTTCGAGTAATGTCTAACATGTATAAAAGGTGAAGACCCAACTCCTTCATAACCCACCACCTCCCGGTCACCGTCGACGTCAACCGAACCTCGACCTGACTGGATTATGAGACCTACGGACACTGACCCTCTCCCTACCTCTGAAATTGACCGGACTTCTCTCTCCACCCCGTAAGCCTCTGACGTCACTCATAGAACGACCACGGACCCAGGAGACGAGACTGGGTTCTGGCATTCTAGAAGGTAAAGGTGAACCTTCATTGACGAAGTGTCTGACTCTGACGACTCCCTACCTCTGGCCACGTAACGGTGGGTCGGGGTCAGAGTAACTGACTGGTTGCGGTATTGGGACCGGATGTCTAAACTGAGGCATCAACAAGACGACATCCACCTGTAACCTGTAGTACAACTGTGGACACCTTAAATTCAATCCGAAACCATAACTCTCAGACAAGTGGTAGACGACACTACCGTTTCTGGCATGCAAAGGTCTTCGTTCCCTTGGTTAAGAGCTAACCTCGGGGTACGGGAAGAAGAGAACTCCGAACCCTCGTTAGTCGTAGTCCCCGAACCTGGCCCCGTGGTGGTGTAAGCACACCGGCTAGTACCGTCACTGGACCATCGGATACGCGAGCACCAGGAGCTACTGTACGACCTGGTCTCGAAGCATTCTGAAGCCGTACTTTTCCGTCGCGAATGTCACTTATGACGAAAGGAGGGCCCGTAAACGCGGATTCCCCTGACGTGGTAACTCACTAAAAAGAGGACGGAAACGATACATTCCACGACGGTGTACGACTTTTACAAGGGACATTTACACGAAGGATTGATAAAGTATTTCTCCTAGAGCCATTCACGTGAAGAATGTCATTATTTGTCGAACGAGATGTGACAGTCGGACGAATCCAAATTCCGGTAGTGAAAACGAAAATAGAAACTTTCACGACTCCGACGATGAACCACGCGACCGCAAACCTCGTACTTTATAAAATTACACACAAAGGTTTCAGAAAAACAGACGTAACTTGCATGTCATCCCCGTTAATTCTTCTTAGGATAAAAGTTTCAGAAGTGATACCTGTAAGGCCTTTACTGAAAACATCCGTCTCTTTTTAAAACTTCTTTTACCCGTTCGCGACGTCGTTTTTCCAAAACAGGCTATCAGGATTTCTTTTCTGTTTTTGACCTTAGTCTTACGGTGAAGTCTATTCGTAATTGTCCAAGATCTAAAGAAAAGGGGTTCTATCAGAACTTCTCTGTTACGATAAAAATCTTGACTTTGACATTAAGTAACTAGACTCATTTTGAAGGAAAACGTTTTACGTATTAAATATTTTGTAATCCAACCATGTTTCCATTAACGCCAAAACCTGAGGTAAAATTTAGTAAGATTCATCCGTGTTTGTGTAAAAATATTTAGTTTTATCCTTGGTGCTGTTGGTTGTGTAAAAACGGTGACTTTTCATTCAAACAAATAAGGACGTCGCACCATTTTCGACACGAAGTCCTAAGTTGTTTGAGAACCTTTCGTAAAAGACGGAGGACGACCAACACCTTCACAAAAGGGACGTTTTTCGACAGTTCTACGAACTTCTTCGCCGTCAACCGACCGTTCTCAGGTCCACCTGTGACGTCCTCCGCCTCGAGGGCCGCACACGTCGGAGACTCGCGGCGACACGGCGTACGCTGCCACTACGACACGTGCTCTTGCCCCGGCAAGACGACTGGTCGCGGCCGACGTCCTCCCTCAAAAGCCACGCAGAGTTAGCTAAACGACTCGCATGAAGAACCGACATTAACAAAGCACCCCTAAGTCTTTCGATATCACCTAGTCTGTCCGTCGTCTGGTGGTCTGACACTGATGCAAGAAAGAAGCCACGGTCGTTCCGAAACCCTTCACGGCACCTCGAAGGAGAGTCAGGTTGGTGGCTGACCTGACCAAACAGTGACAAACAGTATATTTTAGGCGAAGAACAACGTGCAGTGTTAGGCTATCTCTTTGTCAAGTAACAACGTGTCTTATTCCCTTCTGTGAAGTTTTGCTGAAAAACTAAAAGCCAATCGAATAGTACTCTGTGGGTGAATAGCTCAAAAAAGTGAAAAGGTTAAACGAAGTTTACGGCTTGTTGACATCTTACCCGTTACAAGTCGAAAAACCGTTGAAGAGTACCTCATTCTTCTAGTCGAAGCTACTACCGAGAGTGGGCCACCAACAGTTAAGGGCTACTCATTGGTGATGAGGGGACTCCGAGAGCAGAGAGTGCTTCGAAGGACTTGGCGGTCGGCGCGTGCGCGCAATCGTCGAGGGCCCGGTTCGCGAGACACGACGGTCAACTAAGGCGACGAAACGTTGGGTAAGACTTGTGCTCATTCTTTTAGTGAACTTAAACGAAAAACAGATTGTAGAAAAGGTATCAGATTTTATCTATATTTGTCGTTCATTATTCAGTAAGTGTTTTTTTGTACTTCACTCTGCTCGTAATTTTACATATTGTATTGATGTAAATAAATCACATAAGGTTGTCGTTTCCATTTAAAGTTGTTATGTTCTTGGCGTTAATGAAAACATGGTTGGATTATATTTGGGTTTACTCTTTCGACAACATTTGGTTATGTGTGAATAAAACCACGGTGTTTATCTTTGAGGTAAGTCTTAAAAGGGAGTCACAAAAATCTTTTCTTGTCAGTGTAAGTCGGTGTAAACGAGTGACCAAATCTCTTTGGGTTTCTGTTTACCGAAGTTCTATTTGTAAAATATCAATCTTTCCTGTTTCTTATTCGATCCACTTTAGTGATGTTAGTGAGACATTCATGTCGACGATTCAACGACTTCCAAAGTCTGAGTGATTTGTGATCTTGAGTCCGGGGTCACAAGATCCGTTATGTTATATTTCTGTATGGAAACTAGGAAAGGTAGTGCCTTTTTAAAAACATTTTTTTTCCCGTGTAAAAGTTTTTAGAGTTTGTAAAGGGGGGAGACTAGATTCATCTCACATCATAAGCCTAAAGTGACTCTAGTTTTTGGGGTGACTAGACTTTTCAGTCGAAAGAAGACATTCGGTGCGACAAGGAAGAAGAGTTGGTTCTCGTCGAAGTTTTCTTCATTACTTCACTGTCGGTGAGACTAAGTTTAATTCTTTAATTCATTTTTAAGGATGTCTTACACCCCTTACGTCCTATAATTTTTCGGTTATTTTGTTCGTGACGTGTTGAATGGTCATAGTTTCTCGTTGAATATCTTTGTCAAGTAATTGTAGACACGTCAACCAGGAAAGTATTATCCCCTTTGTTCAAGCCACTCTCCACTAGCGAAAAAGGAATATTTTTTAGATGGAACAAAGTCTGTGACCGATGTTGGTTTTACTTCATGACACGAAAAGGAAGAAATCAAAACCGTTTTGACTTAATTGATTCACTACGCAGGACGACCTTCCGAAAGGATAAAAATCCGACGACCAACTATGGGAAAGGACCCAATAATGAATCTTTTCTTGGTCTACTGTAGTGTAAAGACTCCACCTCCAATTTTCATGACTGAGGGACGGTTCATACAAGGTTGTCTACTTGTCTATTTATTAGGTCTTAATGTTAGTGGTGACTTTATTACTATGTCAAACTTAACTATTAGTGAAGAGGGACACCCTTTTCTATATAATGGGTACCGGGAGATAAAAAACAATATTGTAGTGGATAACAATAAACAACCGGGACGACCACGGAAACTAATGGGTTATGGTAAAAATTAAGGTTAGTCATTGTCAATTCGACGGGTGGCGATGGTATGATGTCTCGGTGGACAGGGTGTCGGGCTCACGACTGAGTATGATGGGGTGTCTCCCACCCACTCCTATGTCTGCTCGTCCTTTTGGATTTACCTTCTTTCTCAGGACTGAAGGGGAAATATCCTTTCTGTTCGTGACGTTGTGTCTTTTGACTTCCTTGTAAAGTCTTAGTCTTCTTGGTCTTATGAAAACTGTCCCAATCTCCTCTCCCCTTAAGACCATATGCAACCCCTAGTGTTGAGAATTCATTGTTTGAAAGGATAAGGAGAATGTAAATCAAAGTCCTGTTACTTTTTTTGATCTGGTTTCAAGAAGGATAAAAAGAGAGAATCCTTTTATACTCTATTATTTAAAAATTGTGAAAGGTGTAATCCAACAGATGTTTATTACAATGTGATACCTTCCGGATCTTGACTTTTCCCTTTTACGACGAAACCCCCGTTCAGAGGACACGGTGAATGGACCAAAAAACATTCGCTTCCCAGGGTATCAGGATGTAGGAGGGTACATCACAAAAAGTTTATTTTCAGTAATCCAAGTTTGACAAATTTCAGGATCTTTTGTCACTTTCTTCAAAGTTTTTGTACCATAATTAAGATCGGGTGGAACTGTATATTTAGGATAGAGAATGATCCCAGCCCCTCTACTTGTCCTTTCAGTTGGGGTGGGTCTTACTCTGATCCTCAGCATTCCAAGAATCCTTTATGTTTTCCCGTGTACCTACAATGTCACTTGTGACACACAGTTGATTTGTAAGGGCAGTACCAGTGGTCCAAGGTTTCTTTGGTGACCTCAAGATTAATTTATTTTTTAATTCGGTACATAATTATGGTAATTCTCGACCATTGAGTAGTCGACATTATGACCTTGTCTCACATTCTGTCGTTGTAAGTGAGTCATGATGTTTACACCATAAGGCCAAGAGACGTTCTTTTTACAAGACACCTCTACCCCCGCCCCACCCTGACCTGATCTTCCTTTTGAGTCCTAAAGACTTGGGGTTTTCCTCCTGGTGATGAGTTTCTTTCGTACACCATAGTACAATTTAATGAGAACACATTTTTACACTGGGGGGTGTTGGCACTCTATCCTTATAATTTTCAGAATATCCTTTTAAGGAGAACAAGGGGTTTCCAAGCGTCAAGTCACACCTTATAGTTCATATGTATTTATATAAGGTCTCATGCCTCACCCACATTGTCCCTACTTGTTTAGTTTACGTCCTATCCCTTTCATGGAGATTATAAACGTGACAAATAAGAACACTGCTAGTGGGGTGACGTGCCCCTCACTTACCTGATAAAGTAGTCCATCCAGACGGACATGGACTCCACAACCTCTCCCACACCTCACTCGAGGTGTGACCCCTACTGTATCGATCTCTTTAGGTTAAGACTCTGCGAAACCAGAAGTACTATACGGGGATCTCATCCATTCCCTTGGTCCTTTTCTTTGACAACGTACTTCCTTTAACGAAAAAATGAAAGTTAAAGAAGGTTTGTAAATGGTTCACGGACAACGCACGGGTCGTGACACGATCCACGACTCCTCTGTGTCTACCCGTTCCATCAATGTCAGGGACCGGGTCGACCTTGAATTTTCCGATCACCCCTTTTGTCGAAATTGGTAAAGAAAGGTTAGTCTCCAAAGACTAGGTGATTGGTGTTCTAGTCTCATTGCTCTAGACCTTCTCCTCGGGTGACGTGACCAATAGGGTGTCCCGACCATCTTTCGAGTGTCTTAGTTTCCGCTTTTGTTGTCAAACATTTCAGGTTTGACAATGGCTCCCTTTCTGTTACCAGATACTACCCAGTTTTCCCGGTTGTTTGCGAGTTTAGGGTTCCTTTCTCTGTTGTTCGTGGGGTTGATGATGCGGAGTTGTTAGTCTTCCAGTTGGTTTTGTAAGTCCGTGTAGTCTTACTCTTGTCCGAGACCTCAGAGTGTCTGTCTGGACGGTGTACTAGTCGACACTCCACCTGGATCAGGAAATGACCAAGAAGTATACACATAAACTCTATTCTTAAGGATATAGGGGGATCCCCGACAAAAATTCCTAAACTTAAATCTCTGGTAAAATTTCGTGGATCATCTTTTGCAGGCTGCACCGTGAAAGAGTCACCATTGACGAAAACGAAGTCCTGCGTTTCTACTTTTTCGGGTGAAGTCCCTCTTCCCTTGTTCAATCCGATTAACTCTTTCAAGATCGTTTCGATTACGACGTCAATTTAAAGTCTTAGCGTGGATTTTTAATTGCTAGGACCGGTGACTGTGTTTCATTACCTCGTCTTCGACTCAGCACACTTTTAATTTTTTACTGTACGATGAATGAAGATACACAAGAAATGTCATAAGGTTGGGTTACAGTGATTCATAAAAAAAGTGTCAAAAGGCCCGAAAAGAATTTGACGGTTCTAACAACTGTCCTTCAACCTTGTATCAAAGATAACCTTTTTTTTTAAATTCAGTTCAGTTTTGTCCTCGTTGAACGTTATAAATGATTAAGGTGACTACCATCCTAGTGTTTGGGACCGGGTCATACTGTTTTTTTCCACTCATCTTTGGGAATAGGTGATACAAGATTTGGGAATTTCCTTCGTGAGGGACTGGAGAGATGGGGATTGTCCTGTAAAATACAACATCTACTGTACTTAGGTCCCGTCGTGTCAAGACTAGTCTGGAAATTTTTTGATCAAACCCTACTTGAATAAATTTCAACTCTTAATCCTATAGGGTTGGCTAATGAAATTTTAGTTTACACTTACAAAAAGAGGAACACTACAACTTGGAGACTTTTGTCTTTTTACAGGTGGTAAAGTCGTAGTAATGTAGTAGAACTCACGGTCTCTTTCATTCAAACACAACGGACCCTTGATTTGACGTCTAACACTACCCTAACCCTCAAAAACGTGAGATGGGTTTGATCTGTGTCTACCGCCACATAGGGCGGGGCGTCAGTCGTGGTGAGGACCTGTTTCCGTGAGACAGCACGGCACCTCAGTCACGCCTCTACCCCCTTTCGGTCGTGGTCCACAGTCTCGTTTGCCATTGACTGTCTTAGTCCCCTCGGAAACTCTTTCCTTTACAAAGACATACATACTCCCTTGACTTTATAATAAATTTACTGGGTTATGTAATTTCGTCTTTAAATCTAGGTGAAAAGGTTCAAGGAATTTTTGTTACCAATTCTTTTATTTTATTTTGAACCCGTTGACTATTAAACATACCGAACGTTTCACTGGTCCTTACAAGGGATGTGTCGTCCCATTTTTAAATAGTAGCTAAATTATTAGATTCATTTTAAATGTCCGATATTTCATCAAGATTCCTGGTTTTGGTCCGTCTTTGTTTTCGGCTATGTAGTCCTAAATTTTAAGTCATGTACGTTTAGATCGAAAGATTAATTATTTCCGACAGTGAGACATTATGGTGATGGTAAACATTTGGTGTTAGTGTTTCATTTGATTAAGTTGACACCATTCTATTCAATGACGTGAATGATAAGATTTTTAGTTATAATTGATACTTTTTACCCTTCCCCCCTACTTAGAATGGTTTTGGGGGTCGTTGAAGGTCTTTAGGATTTAGACCTATATAAAATGGTCTTGAATCATATGGACTCCGGTTTTCGTCGTACGTCAAGGGTCTCTGTTTGTGGGAGTTCTACCTGGGGATCGACCAGTGTTTCGTACTGGTACCACAGGAGACGTGTGTCCGACGGCAGAGTGGGACGGGTCACAAATCGGTTGTCTGACTCTTCAGTCAAGACCACGTTTGACTACACGTGACTTCCGGTCTAAGTGATCGGGAATACCTTTAAAATGACGATTTAATAAAACTTGGTAGAAATACTAAGTTTTTTAGACAACAAATTATTTGACTAATTTTTCTTTTATTTGATCCAAGAGTGTTTGATCCGGTAGTCTCTCTCGGTGGACTGTCTCCTCACAAAGCCTTCGGCTCCTCCGCGAGACCCGATTAACGCTTCTCTGGCTCGTCGGGTCACTCGAGGCTCCTCTCTGCAGAACGAAGAGGTAAGCAAAGTAGTTGCGAGGTACCCGGGTTTAGGGTAAGAAAACCTTGAAGGTACAATCAGGGTAAGGTGAAGTCTCGTCTCTACACTGGGTTTCTGTCGGGAAAGACCAAAAGGGACGGAGGACCTTTTCGTCGAGTTGTAGAATGCTTTTGTTTATGTCTTTCTAAACCTTTACAGTGGTGTGTGTCTTTTGTAGGACCCCTCAGTTTCCCTTCGAGTCCCATTTTCTTTTAGGGTAAAGGATACCTCTTGTGGGCACAAGATTCGCGGGCGGGGTGTTGTCGAGTGTTTCAACAAAATTCTGAAGGTTCACTCCGTATGGAGTGACGAAGTACCGTGGGTTACAATAGATGGATGTCAACACTTTTTCAATGTTATACGAGTATTCCCTCGAATCGATATTTTAGAATGTATATTTTCTACTAATAAAGTCGGTATTTAAAGAAGTCAAATGAACTCAACTTAATTTGTCAGAATATTTATCACTGTGACGAATGACCTTTTACGACATGTCTTTTACCAATAAGATGTTAATCGATCCTCCTTAGGTTCAATTTCAAAGGTAACTTTCTACTTTCTATAAGATCCAATTCTAAGATTGACAGAAGTATTCGTCTAAAGACTGTAAAAACTAGTAGAACCCTTAAGATAGTAGACGGGGAAAGGGACCTACTTCCATAAGAAGTCTCTGGTAGAGGTTTTAAAACAGGTAGACCTCGATCTTATTGTGTAAGTATACACAATCGTAGGAGTTTTTGTTACTTTTGAAGGAGATCGAAAAGTGAATGACTTATTTTGTGAAAAGAGTCTATATTTCGTCCATGCACCATATCTTAATATTACTCATTTCTTCCGAGGGAGGATGAGGATCGGAGGTAAAGGACACATATGCAGAAGTCAAAAAGATACGGCTGTTGTTCGGCTTCTAAGGAACTTGGTTTCAGAGGTTGTTGCAGATAGTCGATTACAATCTTAATAATGCCCACTAATCTTTTTCTTGAGTTCCCGGGATACGAAAAATACAAAAAGGGTCGAGTGACGAACGACAATTCTTTGTTGAAGTTTAGTCGTCGAAGGAAACCCCAAGTGACTACAATAGATGAACTAAGAACAAATTTTTGTAAATTTTCTGTGACCGGAGAAGAAGTGGGGAATTTTCGGAAAACTTAGTCTTTGCCTTAGTTTCCCGGTGTGGAAGGATAAATAAGACACGACTTGACCCTTCCCTCTTCCCGTCTCATTTGTCCGTCGACTGACGGACTCCAATTCCCTACGAGGAGTGAAGACTTATCTCGAATTTTATAAGTGGTAGTAACGAGAATCCCTCCTTCCACAGAATGCTATTGTAGTTTGACAGATCTCCGCCCGTGACTCCCTACCCGCACGAGGGGTCTAGACAGGGGTCCACCGATTGGTAAGAGTACTCGGAGGAGCCGATAGTCCTACCGGTGAAAGTGGTCCAGTCGTGGTGATGGGCTTGTGGTTCCTTTCGAAGGAAATCGGTTTGGTATGTGAAGACCCGAGTGTCGCATTTTTTCCCCTTTTATAGGTTAAATTATCTTACTTTGGTGACAAGTAGACAAGTAGTTAGTAAAAACCTCGTGAAATAGGTACACGATTTATATCTCTCGACTTGTCCTATGTCAAGAAGGGGAAGTTGTCGGGTAGCGAAGAGCCCATATGTCGTCCGTGACCCAGTGACCTCATTTCCTCTGTGAGCGAGGGGAGAGACGGGTCGAAGGAGAACCTTGGTAGTCGCGTCTGTCATATCCTGAGACCAATTGGTTAATCACAAGAGAGAGACGTCTACTAATTCATGTCTGAAACTGTACACGGGGTTTGTCCCGATTGTCACTCGTACTCTTTTCGTGTCTTGTCTTTTGAGAGGACGACGACGACGACACTCTAGGAGTTAGGTCGACACGGGCTTTCTGTCGGGAGAACTAAAGTGGTAAGGAGGGGGTTTGACAAGTATTTGTTCATGTTCGTGTACTAGTGAAAACGAATTCAAAACCAAGTACTACGAACGTCGGTTTTCAAAACCATCACCCTTTGTCTTCTCCTTCACTCGTTCCTTCTCCCTTCTAACCCTTAAAATGCGTCTTATTAATGTAAGTACTTAACCCTCATCATCTTTCTTATCCCTAAACAGTCCTTCTACGTTAATAAGACTTTCTCCGTAACCGGGGATCAAAGTAATTAATTTTTGTTTTTGTGAAATACCCTTCTCATTTTGTGAAACATTTAAGATTTTCTAAAACCCGTTTCGAGTTTGAGTAATTATTACCTCAATTGTAAAGATTCACAAAATAATTGACTTCAATTAAAACCAATTCGTATGCGGTAGACTACTTGATGTGAATTTAGAAGTTAAAACCTCTTGCTAAATTTAAGTGATAACTTATAAAATCGGTATAAGGAAGAATAATTAGAGACGTTTTATATGGGTGTGGATGACTAATCCCGGTTTTGTGACTTCAAAATGATTATTAGGGCCGGTTTAAGGGTGAGTCTTTCATTAAGGAAGGAGTCTTTCGTTCTCAGTCTAGTAACTTTACTTTTATGCTCTAGACGCCGGTATCCCATGTCTACTAAATTTTGGTATACTTAAAATTGATATGTATTCTGACTAGTTTACGTACTTGGAGAATAGAGTTTTCGTTTTTATGAGGAAATATGGTTGATGTTTCTCCATGTATTTTCGTCTTTCTCGGACGGAGTGCTCCTTTATAGATGTCCGGTTTAGAACTGTCTTCCTAGTACTATGTAGTTACTGACACTTGAAATAAATCCGTTTCTCCAGTAATTGACTGTTTGTGTTATTAGTAGCAAAGTCTTTGCTCGAACCGGTCCTCCGAATTTGGAACAGTCCCCGACGTGAGTCCGAGTAGATCCGGTTCTTGTCTCTCCTCGGGTTGTCTGCTGTCGCTATCAAGTCCTCCGACTTCCGTTCTACACGTCCTGGATTGCATGGTTGTCAGTTGTCCCGAACAGACATTTGACATCAGGGAGTCGTTTCTGTGGTATAGTTCCTGTCGTAGTAAATCAGGGACAAAAATCCTCTTTTCGTAAATATTAACGTGGTAGTTTCATTTTTGTTTTGTTGTTTTTCTTGGGGGTACTTTGGGTTACAATTTGGAAACTGACTACGACGACGATTCAGTGAAGTCACAGGCTGAGACACGCTAGGGTAGCTGCCGTCGGGTAGTCCAAGGGGGCAGGGACCCTAAGAGGTCCGTTCTTGTGACCTCACCCAACGGTAAAGGAAGAGGTTACGTACTTTCACTTTTCACTTTCACTTCAGCGAGTCAGCACAGACTGAGAATCACTGGGGTACCTGACGTCGGATGATCCGAGAAGTCAGGTACCCTAAAAGGTCCGTTCTTAGGACCTCACCCCACGGTAACGGAAGAGGTTTGGAAACTGATCCATATGTATTAGTTCAGTCCTTCTTTTTTTTTTTTGGTGGGAGGTTTAGTTTGAAGATGTCTAATATAAAATTTATTGACCTTCACACCTAGATCTTGTCGTAAAAGGTCATATGTTTAAGAAGTATAAAAATATACGTGAGAATGTGCAAAGTTCAACGATTATTTTATGTACCACGATTAAATTGTCCGGTCTTTTGTGTCTTCATTTGTGTCATCACACAGGACCAAAGGTCGTGGACGTCCGCATTGAGACTCTGAAACATTGCGCACCCTTCACTTTAGACTTGTATATGATCTTACTGTTGGTGACGCAGGAATATGGTCGCTTACTTTTAGATGTTAAAAGTACCTTTTTGTGTAAAGATTGTGACATAACTCTCCGTCTGGTCTGGTCCAAAAACCATTTTGGACTTACATTCAACGAATCAGATTTGGTCACCAAAGGTGACGGGGGTGGACTGGAATTTCTCTACTTTAGGAACAAAAATTTCTTTAGAATCAACTTTATACTTTTCCTATTTTTCACCTCTCTCCCCGAGTCCAACTACCTTTCTCCTTCTTCCTTTTCAAGAGGTAGAGGTTCAGAGAGAGACTTTGTCAGTGAGCAGATTTGATTTCGAGTTATACGTTTAAATACGGTTCCAGTGGGTTTCGTAATTTGGACTACCGATCTCGTCTTAAGGTTATCAAACGACTTTTAGAGGGGACTTATTTTAATCAGAATAGTCTTATACCAATATCCTTCGGGTGTCATTCGAATTCTTAATCCTGTGGTAAATATGAGAAGACAAAAAATTTGTAAAGATGTAATTTCGATAATTTTTGTTTTTGTTTGGTTTTTTTGGTGGAGAGACCTTTGTAGAAAAACCATCCCTCATCCCCTCTTAGTTTCCGGTCTTTACTACGGTAATGATCACTTCCCTTTTTTTTTTTTTCCCGTCGTTATATAAGATTCAATTATTTTTTTTTAGTCCTTCTGTAAGTTTATGCATGATGTAAATTTATATGATGTCATATTTGTTAAAGTCAAGACCATGTAGTAGTTGGGTTCAATTATACATTCTTTAAGTCTAGGATTTATGAATTTTGTTATAAGGTGAATTACAACCACGTTCATAAATGTATTGGGTGTGACCCCAAAAATTCAGTCAGAAACTTTAAAGAAATTTGGTGACTAGATTGATTTTTATAATTCAATACGATAAAAGATTCTCCGCATCCGTAAACTTCTCAGTGTCCTTCTCTTAATTTCGTAGTCAATGAGGTGACGATGAGTACTACCGTGAATTTTTTTGACACACACTACAGGAACACCTTTGTAAAACCTGGGCAATTCCATCTTTCATGAGTCCGTCTTCCCTTTGAAGTAAGGGTATGAAGACAGTGGGGAGTCGTTGTATAAATTATGACATTTATGGTGAGTGACTCATTTTCACACCAGTGATACTTTGTAAAAGAAAAATATTGGTTAATTCATAAATAGAAAGGACTGATAAGACCCTAGGGTTCACCACTTGTGTCTGCGGAATGTACGAAAAGTCCTACAGTGATCGGGATGTAAATATAATTCGGTCTACATTTTTCTAAATATATAAACATAAAATTCTTTTACTTGCAACATTTCGGAAAGATCTTGTTGGAAGACTACTCACTTGTGTAGCCCTCGCATCTCGGATGTAGGTCAGACCTTCGTTAGTGGGGTGAGTTAGAAAAGGATTTTGTGTCTGGGCTTGTCTTCGTCGAATAGAAAGTTAAAGGATATTGACGCCCGTTTTCTGGAAGGTCTACGGTGTCCGAGAAGTGTACTTTCCGTTGACCCACAGGAGGAAAAGGAGAGAAGGAGTTAGGGTTTATGGTGTCTTGTTCATTGACTGACAGGTCCTTATCTTACGACGAGACCCAATCACCTACTCGGACACGTCGTATGTCCTTCAAATCAGAGGAAGAGTGGTCCCTTGCAAGTCGTCGCGACTCCTTGCACGTTCGGGTCTCCCTACTCTTTTTCTTTGACGAAGCGGTTACTTCTGTGTGAACGTGATTTCCATTTAAATTTATGACTTGTAGTTGATGCAACGAGTCCTATTAGTATAACCTTGTGACAATTATTTCTGTTCTTCGTTTATCCTTTACATTGATTAAAAAGAAGACAGTCAAGCTATTGTTTTCTTTGGGTCAATTTTTTTCTAAAAGTTCAAAAATTGGTTTAGTCAATAATTTAGGGAATATTAATTCAAAAGTATTGATAAAGAAAGCATAAATACGTTCCGTTTTACGGACACAAGAGATCTATGTCGTAGGACATGTCTTTACAAAATAGTGTCCCTATGGAAACGAGGGAGAGATATTTGCTACATACTGAGAGAAGGTGTTTGTCGAGACGGAATTCTCTGACAGACGGACTGACGAATCACACTGACTTCGTGTTTGGGGTGTGGTCCGTCGAACAGGGCGTGTCCTGTCAAGACAAGTGTTCAAATGAACTGTTGCGGTACCTTCTTCGGGTGCTGAGAGTCAAGTCGACGCTTTCAGATTTGTGAGTCGACGGGTTGTCGGAAAGGTCCACAGGTCCGGGAGGGACGAGGGGGAGGGTCCTCCGGGGAGAGGTTCGAACGGTGCGAGCCACGAAAAGTGTCGGGGAAGGGAGGAGTGGAGTCGGTCAGAGGTCGTTTGCCCGAGGTCGACCGGTTAGAGACCACGGGACAATTTTGTACCCATGAAGTCCCCACTGTACTATTCCGGTTCGCCCTGCTACGAAGAAATCAAGAGTCATACTAAAACTTTGATTACGACGACTTCCCACGTAAGCATAACCAACGTGGGTGAAGTGTGTGTGCTGATGTTTGTTGGAAAAAATAAAACCGTAGTCCACGGTAGAAAGAGTCGTAATCGACCAAATCGACTACTCTTTTTCTATGAGATAAGACTTATGTACAGACCAATCTTTTCTTTATTGATAGTTGATACAAGTCCGTGGCAGAGTAACTTCCCCGTACCTGTATGTCCGGAATTCTTCCTGTTTTCTAATTCTAAGTCTAAAGTTTAGTGTCATAGTTGATTTTAGTTAATACTTTTACGTCGTGAAACTTAGTGACTTTTCCTAGATCCCAAAATGAATTAGATTTGAGAAGAACAAAATCTCCTCGTTGACTCTTCGTTGACCGAATTCCCGTTACTCGCACAGTGAGTGTCTCGACCCAGAGTTCCAGTAGAGGTCTGGATCCCACGTCACAAGAAGGATAATAGGTACGTCTACTTCGAGACTAGTGACTGTAATTAATTTTCATTTGTTACGTATACTATATGTGTGTAGACTTTCACAGTTCTGAAATTATGGGTTCCAACTTTATTGGTATTTATTAAGTCAGTTTGGTCGAGTTTGTCTCTATTAATTCTTACGTGTGTATGTAGAGTCTAGTCTCCCAGGGTAATGGAGGTTTCTTCACTCGGTCCTTGAGTCAAGACTGACTCTGGTGAACGGGATTTCGCGGAATTTGTAGTGATGCCTACGGCTGTCAATGATCTACCAGTGTAGACTCTCTGTCGAAAGATAGGTTCAACATTACCGTCGTAGAACGTTTTACTCTTGGTGTTAGAATCTTAGGAATTTATTTTGTTATCGAAAATTTTTCGGTCTACACATAAGATCCAGAGGGGATATTACTTGGTCAATTGGTAATGGTGTGAGTGTCTCACGAGACTCTTGACGGCTCTTGTCCGTCTCCGAAACCGGTAGAAAAAAGAAAGAGATTCCCGTTCCCGACCCCCCACCCCCCACTCCCCTGATCAGACGAGAGTTGACGGAGATTTCGAGTCCAAGGAGAGGGGACCGTTTAGGAGAAGCAATGACAATGTTTCCGTTGACTCTTTACTTTTGTGTACGGGTCCGTTTTTGAACGTGCACGTGCAAGAGGTGTAATAAGCATTATAGGTTCTTCCTTTTAGTTGGGTTTAGAGGTAGTTGACTATTTACCAATTCATTTTACACCATTATAACTATGTTACCCTATACTAAATCGGTATTTTTCCTCCCTTTATAACTATATACGAGTTGTACTACTTGGAACTTTTATGGTGCGGTTTACTTTTCAGTGTTTTCCGGTGAATGACATATTAAGGTGAATATACTTCATAGATTTTTTCCGTTTAGAGTCTCTGTCCTCTAATTTCAACGGATTCCAACCTCCTCAACACCCCCGTCCCTCCCTTATCTCCCACGGACGATTTGCCATGATTGATCCAAGAAGCACCCCACTTCTTTTATAAAATTTTAATTAACACCACTATCGTCGTGTTGAGACTTATATGATCTTTTGTGACTTAGTATATGAAATTTACCCACTCGACATACTTTGCACTTTTTTATAAAATTCAACAATTGTCCGGATCTTATTCTAATGTTTTGCATCTATTCTGCTGCTTGTGTTTACTAAAATGGGTTTCTGTTCTGTTGTCATTTATGACCCCATATGAATAGGAAGGTCTAAAATGCGTACGTATTAAAAAGAATTTTTTTTTTAGTTTTGTGTTTTTTCCCTTAGTTACATAAAATAAGTCATAAATGAGTGTGTCGTTCTTTTGGGTATAACGAACTTTTAAAAGATTTAACTAAAAATTCTTAATACACAAGGTTATACCGTCTATGATCGGTGTGTACCGAGGGTACGTGAACTTTACTCCGATCAGACTCGACTCGACTCTACGGAATTCGAAGACGGTACGATGGTAGTGGTGGTAGGGAGGGGTGTTGGGGAAGTGGAGCGTCTTGGCTTTGAGGCTTTGCAGACGTAGGTCGTCGTTGTGAGGTGGAGAGGGGATGGTGTGCGTGTACCGTTGGTGGTGCGCCCACCGGAGATACGACGACTGGTGAACTCCATGAAGTGTCTTCACCTTAGTATTTATGGACAGGAAAACACTGATGAATAAGATGAATCGTATTTACGGACATTCCAAATGGGTCGACATCGTAGTACAGTCTAAAAGGAAGAGAAAGTCCGACTTATTGTAAAGTACGACTTATTGTAAAGTACGATACATACGTAGTGTAAATAGGTAAGTGAACAACTACCTGTAAACGAGAGAAAGTCGATGACACTTATTGTGACGGTCCTTGTACCCACATGTTCGTCGAGAGAGTCTGTGTGCACACACAACGATGTAGAGTACCATTGGGACACCGAGACGGTGAATGTGAGGGTTCATATGTCCAAGGTTAAAGAAGTGGAGGAGTGGTTGTAGACAAAAAGAGAAAAACTGTCATTCGTAGAATTACCCACACTCCAATAATGAAAGTAGTATTAAATTTAAACGAAAAGGGATTTCTAATCACTACAACTCGTCGAAAGGTACGTGAAAACCCGTTAATTACATAGAAGAAATGGGTAGATCTAAACGAAAATTCGTATTTTATATAAACTCTAAAGGTTACGAATTATACTTTTTTTACGTTTCATAGAGTATTTATTGGAAGGTTTTTATCTGACGTACAACTTTACTGTTATGAAACCTATACGATCTAACTTTTGATAATTAAAGTGAAAAATAAAAAATTTTTCATCGATGTCCTTTGTACCTTTTCGGAGTTTCTATAATACGATTCGTTTTATTTGGACAGTATTTTCTGTTTATAATATGCTAAGGTGAGTGAACTCTGTGATTGTCATCAATTTAAGTGTCTCTATCTTTCATCTTCCCACCGACGGTTCCTGACCGTCCCTCCCCTCTTCCTCCTAAATGACAAATTGCCTCTGTCTCAAACGTGAGACGTTCTACTTTTTTCAAGACCTCTACCTACCACCATTACCGGCGCGTTATTAGAAAGACTCACATGAATTGCCGTGTCTTGACATGCGAATTTTCACCTACCAAGTCAAGTCAAGTCGAGTCAGCAGTCAGCTGAGAAACGCTGGGGGACCAATTGCACTACGTATTTAAAATACAGTACATCTAAAATGGTGTTTAGTTCATTTTTTTTTTTTCCATTAATACTCTTTAATGTTCTGTTTGTCATCAGTTGTGTCTTCGTCTATTCCGACAATAATTCATAGACAATTCTGACAAATTTCGAAGGAAACTTGTCCTATTTAGGAAATCTCGTTCAGGACCTACATTATTTTCTTGAGACTTCCGGAAATGTTTAAAGATCTGGTAAAACCTGATATAATTTGCTCGTGAAGAGACCATTATGTACTTACCGGAGGTTTGACGATTCATGAATTTTTCTTTTTGGAATCATCTCTCAAGTGAAAGGACTGTTTTGACGAAGTGAGGTTCTCCGGTCCTTGTTTCCTGATATAGTGAAAACAGGTTCTAACATTTTAAGTGAGACGGAATTGATTGTCAAATTGGGTCAATCCCAATGAAATTACTCTTCAAGTTAATATAAAATTAAAACGTTTTTTAACTTTACTAAGATGTCGTCCATCGTTTTCGTGTCTTTAAAAGTGTATTAAAAGTACATAATTTGAAAGTTTAGTGGAATTCAAAGAAAGTTTGTCAATGTCCTATCTTGACCTGTTTTCCTCTCCGGGATCCTTTTTGTTTTGTCCTTCGGAAAGGTTTCCATTGTCTTACGACTTTTTAAATTGTCGAATTTGTTCATAACAAAAGAAATTACAACCACACCAAGTAGTCATAATTTGGTTCTTAGATTACCCTTTATTTGTTGGATCAAGTGGTGTAACAGTCAGTGGTTTTAATGTCAGTGTAACAGTAATGTTTCAAAGTTGTACGATCAGTCACCGACCGTGTGCCGTGCGGAGTCTTCCGCGTCTTACTTGCTTGTCAGGGGCAGATGTTTCCCGAATGTCTCCACTGAGGGATATACGCGTGTGTGTGCATATACCTTTCTTCTTTACATAAGTCTGCGTAGTGTCTAATTGCAAGACTCCGAGACATTCTCCCTGCCGAGTAAGAGCCGTCCCCACCAGTGTCCTCCCACCTTCCTTGACGACGAGACACCGGTGACACGAGTCTCCTTTCGGACGTAGTGACGCACCGACGAGACGACTCGACGACTCCGGACGGACGAGTTAGACCTGTCAGGCGTTCGTCGGTTTCGGAGTCCACATTCTATCGCTCTATGTCTTCGCTGTCGTGTTCCTGTTCCCCATTCTTCGACTTCGTATTTCGATGTCGGCTGTATTTATAAATACAAAAGGTCATTCTGATATAACCAAAATACCTGTTTTTGAGTCGAAGGAAGGTCGGTGCACATTTTTTAGAGAGGGGAAGTATGGAAATTTGAGGACATTATTCATCCCGCTGTGCCATGTCATTTTAAAACGGGACGATCTTTTCTACCGTGTTGTATCACTTTTTGTGCCGAGATCTCCGGCTGTCTAGATCTCTAGACAAATTTAGGGACGAAACACCGAATGATCCAAACACTGAGATTTTTACAATGAATTGGAGACCTCCAGACAAAGGATCCGGTATTGGTCATATTGTGGTAAGGTGACAAGTTTACAGTCTTCGTCGTTCATTCTGCTTCGGTTAATTACGAATGTCTTCAATAATGGAATTTGATCTAGTCCTCGATATTGTTATTGAAACGTTTAATACTCAAGTATGGTCCTATATCAGAAAATTTTTCGTGTCTGATAACAATAATGACTCTTAGTCTATACCAACGGTATGTACAAGGACTGACGTAAGATCACGTAAATATGAATGTGTCTTATCACAAAAAAATATGTAGTGACACTCGGTAAATACAATCTCAGTCGTATAATTGAAGTGTTCAAGACACCGTGAATATTATCAATACGTCATCTCACAGGCATTCATGGGTTTTATTTGGATCCACTGAATCTTTGTGTTTCCACGCTAGACCTTAAACGAATATTTTATGTACACATGAATATTTTAAACACGATGAGGAAAATTTTCCGAAAGTCCGTTTTTCTGATCACGGATGTTGATCTTTGACGGTGAAAACTCATAAGTCTAAAGTCTGTTCTCGGGATCTCTTTTAGTAGTTCTTGTACAGAATGTAGGGTTAGATCGAAGTCTCTCCCACACTCTACTCTCCGGTAACGGTGTAAAGGAGGTAAAATTATCCGCGGGGTCGTTCCGCCCCTGTGTGGCACCGCTCGCTGAGGACGTGATGCGGCGGAGGTGCCTTGCGGTGTCGGGGCCTTACCGAACACAGTTACCTGTTGGTCCAGAGTTTCTACGCTGTCTCCCTTCGGTTTACTTAAGTGTCCGTCCGGATGCTCCTGCGGGTCTGCACGGGAGATACTCGTAAGGTCTTCGTGTAGAGTTGTCGGACTCTCTCTTTCACTCGACGAAAGTTAAGGAATCGTTCAAAAGGTACGACATAGTTTTGATCAGTTTTATTAAAAGGGTCTCATTAACCTTTACAAAAAGAATGATAAGAACTTATTGCTTTATGTATTAAAAGAACTTAATGGAAGAGTGCAAAAAGATTTGACAGAGGATGTCAGTACCGAATCGTTTTCGTAATAAGAATGTCGTCCAAAACGGTGAACTGAGTTAGGAATGTGAAAGGTGTTTTCGAAATAAAAGGACTAGAGTTTGGTCCCAAGAATTCGTGAGGGACGTAAATTTGTGTGGCTCAGAGTGAAGCAGAAGAAGTGGTCTCGTTCTTAAGAATTAACGACTGAATTTTTCACGTTCTACATTTTAAAATTATTTAGGGTGGTGTAAAGGTGATCTATCTCCAAAGAAGTCTATGTAATCCAAAGTTCTCCGGTGAGTATGTCCAGGAGTTAACGACGGTCGAGGGTGGTCTTTTCCTTTCGGAATGTGTAAAGGTTCCCTTCGAGTTCAAAGGTATTCGAGAATTTACCCTCGTATCTCCCGAGTCTTTTTCTGTCTTTTCCGTCTTCCCGTTTTCGGTCGTTAATAGACAGATTCGTTTTTAATGACGAGTCTCCTCTCTTCCTTGTTCTGACGGGATTTTGTTTTGTGACCCTTTTCGTCATCTGATATTTGTGTCAAGGACAAATCTAGGAATATGTCCGTTGAAGTTTGGGATGTGTCAACGATAAAGAAGTTGTTGGTGACCGTGTCGAGAGTAGGTATTTCTTCGATCACATGTCGAGCTACGAGATTGACGTGTCGGATGTACCCTAGGAACCCACAATCGACTGTAGGTTTGTGTTTTGTAGTGATACTTCAATACTTCGTGAGCACACCCGGGAGTAATCGGTTTGTCGAGTGTCCCCGTGATATTTTCGGACACGAGGTTTGCGTCCGGACCCCCGGTCCGGTCTGCATAAGGTTTCGAGTGAAGTGACGGCGTGTGGCATCACGGAACTAAAGGGATGATCACTTTGTTCCTGTCAGGACTCTCTTAACTCTTGCCAAATATTTCACGATTCTTTTACTATGGTTATGATTTCCGAAACTGGTTTAGTATACACTTTACTGTATGTTTGTTGAGTTTCGATTCTCTGAGGTAATGTTTAGATTTGGGAATGACCTCTTCCTTAATCCTACACCTTCCTAAACAAAAATTAAGATTCTCTACCAGGTACATCCTCAGAGAATGTCTAAGGCCCGTACAAAAAGTCGATGTTACGTCAGAATTTGACACCGCATACAAGTCCCGCCAGAAGAAGTTTCAGAAAATACGAGAAGATTAAAAGTTCGGAAATAAAGACCTTGTGACGATTTTAAGAACTCTATTAGTCCTAAAGAGATCGACGACAGAACCTTGATTCGATCCCTAGTTATTTTGGTTCCTCCGGACACTGACGTAGATTTCTGTCACTTGTCCGTGTGTGTGTCTCTCTTTGACGTTGGTTCCTGACATTGTCACTTTCTTAAGACGTAAAATGTGAATAATCTTGTTTTCACACGCGGAGAGTAGTTTTGAGTGAAGTGTATGGACCGAGTGAAAAATGGACTGAAGGACATATGTTCGTATAGGGATGTGTTAGTTCAACTCTCTCTCTCTATACATAGAAGGTTAAACTCTTCGGACGATTATAAGTCTCTCGGAAGAGGAAGGTCACTTCGTCTCCCACTTAAGAGTAAAGGTGGCTGGGGAGTTGACCGTCTAATAGGTTCTGTCCAACACTAGTTTTGTTTCCAGATTCCCCATGACTCTGGGGTTCTCTGACTCCCTTGGGTTAGTAGGTAGGAGTGAAAGGTTACTTGACTTAGTCCGTTTGTTTATTTGTGTGTCAGTGCACCCTGACACCGGTGAGTCGTTAGTTCCGCCTTCCACGGTTACACAGTTGTTCTTTGTCGGAGATGTAAGTTTTATAGTTAAGTGAATTAATCACACTCCAAACCGAGTATAGTCAAAGTTTGTCGTTCAAAGGTTTGATTGTTTTGTTTTGCACATTGATTGTCTCTGCGTGTAGTCGTGTCAGACCGTAAACGAGGTCTGAATGGTGGTATTTAAGAATGTCTTGGTCCCCTCCTCTCGGAGACACTCAGATGTGCTACGAGCGTTGTGTAGTTCCGGACACTCAAATGGATATCAATTATGAGTCACTCGTTGTAAAGAAGGGTACAAGTACGGAGAATCCGTTTATTTACTTTTAATGTGAGAGTACCTTTTACAAAGTGGAAGACCTTCTATATTGTCTGTGCAAAAAATTCTCACTTTCAGGAAACCTTCAGATTCAACTTGTTCGTCAAATAATGTGTTGTCGTGAACTCGTGGAACTACATTCGATGCTTAATCAAAGATTAGAATATTTTGTTCTTAATTTAAAAAAACATAAAAGTGTAAATTTTTTTACAAAATCTAAGTTTGTCTAAATTTTTTTTTTTGTGGGGACTGTAAATTAACTAAAAAGGGGGGGCATGTGAATTTACATAACAAAAATTTGTAATGAAGACTATAAGCCTGGAAAATGAACATATATAGTTGTGATTTTTTCATATTACAAATATATAGATATATGTATATAGGTGGGTAGATAATTCTTTTAGTTAGACGGTTCCAGATGCTGTTGAATATGTTAAACAATAAATGTGTACCAAGAGTTTTCTTTTTTATGATGAAAGTCTTATTTAAGAGTTCAAAAGGAAAATAAAAAAGGGATGGGTTCCTCCCTAGGGATGAACAAGGAAATGTTGTCTTGTCGGGATAGAAGGAATAATTTGACATAAAAAGTGTTAATTTACACGTCAGTCTTACACATGTAATTGGTGGTCTAACAATGAATTTGTGCTTTTTTATGAAAATTATAAAAGATTTTGAATGGTCATCAATGTGAAGTTATATATTATGTGGATTATATTAATATGAAGATCGTTAGTTTATATTTATTATTTGTGCATCCTCACATACAGTGATTATTTTTAGTTTTCGACAAAAATAAACTATTTTCGGATAACTAATAAACACTTGTTCATGTGTGAGTACCTTTCCAAACAAGACTAGTCTCTTACAAAGTCCAAAAATCTTCGAATCGTTGAGAACTCTGACCCAGTAGTTTTATTGTTAATAGATCTTGAATGAACTGTAAATCAGATAAGTTGTACGACTGTAAAATAAGAATTATATTTATCATAATATTGAAAAGGACGTGAGACCAAATTGCCTTTTTTCTGTTTGACTTCATTTTGTTCAAGTACTGCCCGTACAAATTTTGGTTACTGAAAGTCTTACTGCTCCTGGTTCCTAGGAATCTCCAGGTGTCAGGTCGAAGGAGATGAATGATGTGTCTCTGATATTCTTGGTTTGGGTTTCTAAATCAACAAGTTTCACATCTTCAGAGATCATTCCGTCATAGTCCTTTAAAAGTTTTACCCAGTTTCTGTTTCCTTATAAATGAATTTTCAAGTTAATTTATCTTATGGGTTAGGGGTGGGAGATCAATTAACTCCGAAAAATTATTTGGGAGTGTCAAATGGATTTAAAGTCGGGAAGTTCCGGTTGACAAAGTGGAAAAAAAAACTTGCGGTTTTCGTCCTTTGGAAACTTTAACGTCTTAAATACGAAAAATTCTCGAGTGTCGTTCAAAAGGACATCCCCCTTTTACCGATAATGGTGATTCCTGTAGTCAATTGTAACATAGAGTACACATTAAATAATTTAGTTTGTTTTTGTGGAAGTGTTTGAACGGAGGTTGTATTGGGAGTTTCTTCTTTGAAATAAGTTTAATCAGTAACTTTTTCAACATGTTGAGACATAGTTTGTGTTTAAGTCCAGTTTTAAAATAGATGAATTGTTTATGATTTGATAAATTTTTAATGTTCATTATGGTAAATCTAATATATAGACTAAGAAGATTAATGATTTGTTTAACATTTTCGTTAATATCAATTCAGAGATTACCTTATGGACTTGGTTCGACGGAGGAAAAGTGAGTGGTTTTACAATGAACCATCGTTTACAGGTTACGTTTAAGAGGGAATTCGTAGTTGACCAATTGATACAAAGTTTCTGATGTTGTAAATAGAAGGGTTTCTAAATAGAACCACTTAGAAATATTTTATGAACATAGTTCCAGAATTTTCATGTGGGCTCACAGTTATTTGTGACGGTTAGAAACCATCGTTCACGTACAAGTACCGTTCCGGACAAGACTAGTCTCTTAGAAGTACCAAAGATTTTCGAATCGGTGAGAACTCTAACCCAGTAGTTTTATTGTCATTAACCTTTGAATTCCATGAAATATGTGTTCTCACGTCTTACTTTGAGTAATTTTGTTATAATCGTTGAAATTTAAAAAGAGAATTCGGTGTTCAGTAAAGAGACAAGTCTTGGGTGCAGCCGTTGGTCGAGATTGACCAAGGAACTCCTTACACCGATTCGGCTTTAAAACCTGCACAACCGAAACCACCACTGGTTTCTCCTTCTTTAGAGACCGAAGGGACAACGACGTCAAGGGTGGGAGGTTTTACTTATATGGGTGGCCACACTTAACTGTTACACCAGGTTTCTCGTTCCGTCCTTGCCTCAGGTCTAGGAGTTTTACCATCATGTCCCGTATTGGTGATCCGGTGGATAGTCAAGTCATGTTTTTCATGTTGGGACGCGTAGTACCACGCTTTCGACCCCGGATCCAAAGCGTAACACGTAGAGTGTGGATGCCTTTATTGTTCTCCTCATTTTAGATGTCTTTAGTTGTGTGGGATTCGTCCACCCACGAGTGTCTTCTGACCACAGTTGTGAAAACGTTTCCGCCAACCGATGACCCTCTTGCTTACCGTTAAAGTTCAGGTTTCAACGTTTCTTCCTTTTAAAATTCCAGTTGAACCAACTCAAATTGTCACATCTTGAGTTGTATCCGAACTGCAAATGGTTGTTCCGAAACGTTTAGTACTGTGGGTAGATGTACGAATACTTTTAATGAGGGGGTGATTTTAGATTGTAGGGAGTTCCTAAAACTTGAGAGTTTCTCAACTTTTCTGTACCCCGGTACTTCTTCCTTACTTTAGTTGTTATGAGGGGGTTTGGACAATGAGAGTCCAAAACTTGAAAAGGGAAATGGTAGACTGGAACCTTTCTATACCACTGTGTAAGTTTCGAATTCCGCCTTCTTAAGGTCTCTTCCCCCTTAGACACATGGTTCCTACACGGTTCCACTAAGCAGTTCTTGTTTACACCTAACAGATTCCCAGTTGTGAAACTTTTTCAGTTTTCTCTTTTGAATGTTTCACGTCCCACCTAAGAAATTTTCTTTATTTTAGTGACGAGAACTGAGTGAACTAGGAAGTGGTACAACGACAGTCGAGTGGTTGATTCTCACAGTCTCTCAGAACGACCCAGGTAAAAGGGTACCAGACATCTTCCGCGACACTTCGTGTAGGACAAGATCGAGACCCCGGGAAGGGGGGAGACGTCGGAATGGGTCACGTCCCTTACGCGGGGGATGACTGAGGTTGTGAGTAACGGAAATCGGCTGAACCGACGCCACGTAAAACCCACCCCCGACCATAAAAGAAGTACCGGTATTTGGTCTTCGTTGTTACGTCTAAATATTTCTTTGAGATAGTTCGATGGGACCTCTAAAAAAAAAAGGGGAAGGTAAAACTTCCAAGTTCTGTAACCGTTTTCATCATAGTCCCTTTCCCGAACCCAGACACCCCTACCTGTCATAATTTTACCGTTTGTGTCCTTTGTCAAACCAAGAAAAAGGGAGGATTCGGAAACAGACTCTTTACCCCAATAACGTTCTTGACAGGTCTCCTTGCCTCCTTACGTTCTTGTAGTTCTTCTGAATCACACCATACACACACCGACTTTTCTTATAATCCAGAATCGCGGACCTGACCCCTTCTTCTCCTTCTCTCCATTAGCGCGGAAAAGGTCGTCTGTCCGTAGGTCTAAACCCCCCTCCCCTCCCGTCCCTCCGTCAGGTCTCCTTCTCTTCTACACTTATTTACCCACGAGTTTCTTGATAAGGGGTAAGTAACGTGATTTTTTTGTTTTTTGGGTTTGGTTTGAGAGTCGAAAGACCTAAAGGTAAAAAGTGGTAGAATGACGTTTCAACCCCGAGTCTTACGAGCGTTCTCCAGCACGACTGGTCCGTCGACGCTGACTCTTTTTCCCCACCACCTCCTGAGGCACCAGTCCTATCTTCCCTCGACCGTACAACCCCTCCTTCCTGGCGTGTCCCCTCCGTTTCTGAAAGTGAAGCACGGGACGTACGAGGGGTGGGGGGGTTGGACAGGGGGGAGGGGGTCGATTTCCACCCCTCTGGGTCGTCTTCCGAGCAGGGTCCCTACCCCCACACGCACCCCCCGAGCAAACCCCGCCCCCCCGCCCTCTCTCCCTAACCAAGGTTCCTACCCTCGTCGAGCCAAGAGCGACCCCCGCCCCACCTCCCTCTACGGTGATCGCCGTTTTCGAGACCGCCAGCCCCGCCGACGGCCGGAGGCGCCCGAGCGCCCCGCCCCTTCTCCCCAGCCCGACGTCCTCCTCCGCGGACCTGGGGCCTCGTCTCGGGCCCATCGCCAGGCGCGGCCCCGCCCGCGAGGCAGCCGTGGCCTCACGCGTTTCCCTCGCGCACGCCAGGGTTGTTGTTACGCGGCCGCCCCGGCCGCCCGCCCTCGGCGCGCCCGGCTCCCAGCCCCCGGCCCCGCCGGCGCCCAGGCGCGCGCGCCGCCGGCGGCCCGAATGGAACTGAGCCGGAGCTCCGCGCGCGCCCCGGCCGCACGAGCCCCCGGCCCGCCGCCGCCGCCGCCGCCGCCCGCCTACCGCCGCCGTGCCGCGACCGCCGCCGCTCCCGCGCGGGCCCCGGAGCAGCGCGAGGCCGAGCCGCCGGAGCCACCCGAGGCCGAGCGCGGCGCCGGCGCCGACGACGGCCCCCCGCGCCGCCCGCGTCGTCTCGCCGCCCGCCGCCGCCGCCGCGCTCGCCTAGGGAGGTCAGGGGCGCGCCCGCCGCCGCCGCCGTCGCAGCAGCTCGCCACGTCTGTTTCCTCCCCGCCTCCCTCCTCTGCCTCCCACACCCTCTCCGCCGAAGTGGCCGCGCCCGTCCGCCCGCCGCCGCCGCCGGCGCGAGGAGAGCGAGGAGTCGTCGCCCCTGGCTCTCTCCCTCGACACAGACTCCTCTGCGGTTTTAGGGGGAATCGCGACGGACGCCCTTCCCCTCCCCCGTGTTCTACCGCCGCCGGCCCCCCCCCCC